>JAKTYO010000037.1:0-78863 GCA_030578735.1 Metschnikowia noctiluminum | reverse complement strand
AGGTGGCAACTCAACAATAACTGTGCTCGATCCATCAGACCCGGTAACCGTGGTTGTGCTCGAGAACGACTCCGTCCAGTACGTGGTCGTGGTGGTTGCTCCAGGAACGTCAATCACAACAGTTGGCTGACCGCCATCGCTAGGAGTAATTGTCGTGAAAGTCGTAGTGAACAGCCCAGTCCAAGGCTGAGTAGTCGTGGTAGGTGGCAACTCAACAATAACTGTGCTCGATCCATCAGACCCGGTAACCGTGGTTGTGCTCGAGAACGACTCCGTCCAGTATGTGGTCGTGGTGGTTGCTCCAGGAACGTCAATCACAACAGTTGGTTGACCGCCATCGCTAGGAGTAATTGTCGTGACCGTCGTAGTGAACAGCCCAGTCCAAAGCTGAGTAGTCGTGGTAGGTGGCAAATCAACTATTACGGTCTGTATGCCACCTGAACCGGTCGTTGTTGTCAGAGATGTATAGGATTGAGTCCAATATGCGGTGGTAGTCGTGATACCAGGAACCTCGACCACAGGTGTGTGAACGGAGTCACTACCTATCAGAGTGGACGTTGTCGTGAAAGTGCCAGTCCAAATTGTTGTGAGGGTTTTGCAACTGGTTTCAAAGTCAACTTGATAGATATAGTCACCCAAATCACTAATTGACTTTCCGCTTGGAGTTGTCATGGTCGTTTGAAAGATGGCGGTATACAAAAGATTCATGTACACCATTTTGACTGGATAGTAAACTCCTTGCTGAAGTGTCAATGAGAAGGTAGCTCCATGTGTTCCACCGTTTGCATACAGACTTATTCCTGTGGCATTAACCTTATCGTCGATACTTCCACAGCAGGTTCCGCTTGAACCAAAACTCAAAGACATCCGATCATCTGCTACAATATTAAGCGAGTAGACACCGGTTTCAGGGGCAAGGAAATAACCACTCAAATCCATGGTAAAATTTGTATACGTGAGGTAATAGCCGTACACATAATCGTATCTCACTTGTTGCCCTGTTCCACCGCCCAGTCCAAGTAGCTGAAAATTTGTATCCATGACACCTGATACATTCCCCAAAAAGCCGTGGTCTTTGTAAGCGGAGAGTGGAGTATTATTCGCATCTGTATCTGACTGTATAGGGAATCTGTAGAAATTCACATCAAATCCGGTGCTTCTTATATTAGAAACGGGACATCCATACATTGGAGTTGACAGAAGAGGCACTTCAACCACCACGGTAGGTTGGCCCCCAGAAGAAGGTGTAATGGTGCTCGTAGAAGTGTATGACGCAGTCCAATATGAAGTCGTGACAGTGGGAGGTAACTCGATGACGACTGTGGGTTGACCGCCATCGGTGGGTGTCACAGTTACAGTGCTCGCGAAAGTGTTTGTCCAATAAGTGGTGGAAGTAACGGGTGGCAACTGGATCACGACCGTGGGTTTGGCCCCTGTACTTGGTGTTATTGTAGTGGTACTGGTGAAGCTTTTAGTCCAATATGTTGTGATTGTTGCTGGAGGCTGCTCAATCACAACAGTTGGCGGACCATCACTATGAGTTATTGTAGTAGTGCTAACGTAAGAATTAGTCCAGTACGAAGTTGTCAAGATCGGCGGCAATTGTACAATCACTGTGGGTTGTCCCCCGCTGCTGGGGGTGACTGTTGTAGTGCTTGAAAAAGATTCGGTCCAATAAGTCGTGGTTGTAGTCTGAGGTAATTCTACCACTACCGTTAGCTGGCCCCCATTCGTGGGCGTGATAGTCGTGACACTAGAGTAAGACATGGTCCAGTAGGTTGTACTTGTCGTTGGGGGATATTCGATGATGACCGAAGGCTGGCCGCCACTGCTAGGTGTCACGGTTGTAGTGCTCGTATACGTGTTTGTCCAATAGGAGGTAGTTGTCACTGTGCTCACAGGAACCTCCACAACAGGAGTTACAGCTCCGTCCAGTCCAGTAACTGAGGTTGTCGATGCGAAAGAGTTGGTCCAAGTGGAAGTGGATGTTGTGACTGTCGGAACTTCAACGATGGGAGTCCGCGTTCCATCAGTCCCAGTTATTGTCGTGCGCGTTGTGTAGGAGCCTGTCCATGTGGATGTTGAAAGCACCCCCTCGCAAGTATCATCAGGAAAAACAGCTTGAAACAAGTGCGCACCAATATCACCCACAGTTTCTCCACTAGGAGCAACATATGAAACATTGAGAGAACCACCATTTTTCCAATTGAAGTGCACAATTTTGACCGGGTAATAAACATTCTGATAGAGATAAAAAGAGGCATTTTGCTGATTCACAAGGAGATCGGCACTACCTCTACCATTCGCCATGACACTGAAGTTCCCAGTAACACTATTGGTTGGATCTTCGCAACATTGTCGGCCAGCACCAAATTGTAACGAAACGCCATTATCAGCGGCTGCACTGAATGTGTAGTTACCCGTGGATGGCGCCATGAAGTAACCAGACAATTCGATGGTGTAGTTTGTAACCGTTGTATTGTAACCATAAATGAGCCCATAAACAACGCTGACAGAAGTCATCGGGTTAACCTCAAAGTTGATCGCGGTGAGTCCTTCAACGGTCGTCAAAAGAGTTGTGTGATACTCTGTTGAGAAAAAGTCAGCATTAAAACCGAAAGTATCATTGAAAGGATAAGAATAAAACTTTGCAATTGCTCCTGCCAGAGAGCTTGTCAAGGGTAAACACCCTAATGTCGCTGCTAGAACAGCGAGGCTGTGAGTAATGAGGAGTAACAAAAACCTTATCATAAAAAGAATCTTCGAAGGAGTATGGTAATTTTCTTTCTTCTAGAATCCGAAAGAGGAGGGTTTGCCTGCTTAAATGCAAAATAATCTGGCCGCTGGGAGCAGCACAAATGAGCCGAATTTTGGTTATCATGCACATTCGAACTTTATTCACATTAGCGGGGCGTATTTCTCCCAAAAGAGCATTGCACGCAATTCGTTGCACCCTGTGATTGTCAAATTTTGATTGAGATGCAGCTTGCGCGAAATGTTTCGTCAGTTTTCAATTGCCCGGCACATCTTGCCCGACACATTTTGCCCGACATCATTGCCCGAACTTTGCTGGCCGACTTTTCTTGCCTGATACTTTTTGGCCGACAAGTTTTGGCATAGCATGCGTTGTCTATCAGAGGGTGTTCCGGATCAAAGATATTCATTGAAGCACATCCATCAGTGAAACTTCAATTAGCTCTTCAATCGAAAAAGAAACAAAAGAACAGTGCGTGATTGGTGGCAGGTTTGTAAATGATAGAAACCGCCCACTTGGCCTGGCGGCTTCGCTAAACTGAGCAACTTGCCTTTCCGACCCTTGGTTTGTCCTCAGATACTGCAGGGCGAAAAACGCGTTCGCGCAAACATAAGTCGCGCTCCATATACTGCATATGGTTTCAGATGCTGACATCGCGAAGGAGCCCCAGGTCCGCCCAGGCCGCTTTCCTCACCCCAGAGAGATAACAAAATTATTTCTGAAGAATTTCTGAAGATTCTAGTATTTAGGCACATACTTAACTTTTTATTTTATTATCTTGGTCATGATCAAACTTCAATAAATGCTTAAAAAATTACTCCACAACTAGTTCCTAATCTGGTAACCACATATACAAAATTTTTTCAAGTCGACTAAACAATAGTTACAGCGCGCATCAATTGGCGTTTTAGAGTAAACCCCTACTTTAGATAATGTATGGATATTCTATTGTGATTGAACCTCGCAAACTGCAAGGGATTCAGTTAAGCGCTTTCTTTTCTTGCATATCATTCAAAAAATTCAACTTCGCAGTTCATTGATCAGTGTGAAAAACTACACACTGGGGTTATGAAGTCGTCCACTTTACCATACTTTGACCAAGAGATACGCTCACAAAGTAGAGCCCACATCACTCACTACACTGGTGTGGGTGCTGCCTGAAGTTTATTTTCCGAAGAGTGACATCATCAGCTGTACATATAGGGCGGTGTTTGCTTTTCTTATACAGTGTTGGCCGTTTTACCCTGAGGCGGGCCCTGTGTCCAAATATTAGGGGCCGATTGCGAGCATCCTGTGTACTTCACAGCTTGGTTTCTGAGACAATATCTGGATTCCTCGTCGATTTTCACAAATTCTACAACTCATGAACATATAAATAATCCACGAACATTCGCAGCCCTAAATTTCAAAAGCATTTGCGCTCTTCAAGAAGCATGTAGTACATTTTTCCAGAAGAATCGCGTCGTGCTTAAACTTGCCTCTTAAATTAATCCGAAGTTTGGTTATCTCTCTGGGTAAAAAAAAAGGCGCGGTCTGGACCGATTCTTATTTCCGAGTTGGGAATCAAGCTTTGCCCCTTAACAACTTTTTCGCCGAAGCAAAGAAGGCAACTACACCCCCAATTTCCATACACCGAAACGCCATACTCACAAGCAGAGGATCGGCGATATGGCTCAAGTCTCAAGAGTCCATAAAATCCACAGATCCTCCTGCTCACCAACCGCATTCTGTCTCAAATATGTTTTATCCCGCGGGGCGTAACTTCACCTTTGACTTTTCAAGTTTCACAATTCAAGTTTTACCTTTCACCCAGAATTCCCGATTACCTTGACAACATTCAGTCTCTTCACATGAACTGAAAAATGCTCACACGCGTAATTCATCAGTGGAGATATGCGCTGTTCAATTACGTAAAGCATAGCAAAGACGAAATGGGCTCGTGTCCAAGGATCAGGAAGTTTATTGTCACAAGATTACGCCTCTTGTTTTTGCGCCCTTACCTGGGTATAAGAAGAATCAGCCCGCTAATTCTGTAGAAGGTTAAACAAGTCTGTAGCTGCGATCTCATCAATCAACAAGCAGTTTTATCGACTTAGTTGGGCGGATTGCGTTGGAAGTACCCTTTGAAACTGGTGAGTGAAGGACGAATTCGTGTATGCGATGAGGTCGTGAATTCAGCTTGACATCTTTGCTTCTCTCAGCCGACGCATGCGGCTGAAATGACAAGAAAGCGGATTAGCACGCCAGGATTCTCTTGCATGAGAAGCTCGAGATTTTATTGCAATTGTCTTATACTTTTTACTGCTAGGTGACTAGTGGTACGTGATAGGAGAGGTATAGCTAGCACAGTGTTTACTGATGAAGTAAACTCACCAACTCCGTAGCGCCCTCGAGCAAGGTAGAATCTCCGATTCTCGTCTGAGATCCACAAAATCAGCTCGCAGCTCGCTTCGCGCCTCCCCCTTTTCGTGAGCTTTTGCTTGATTGACTATCCTACCTCATTTTGTTGTCTTTTTTTTTTTCTATCTGATTCATCTGATTAAAGGACTAAAACTATAAAGAAATCATATAAAAACCTCTTACCAGTTCCCTAGAAACGTACCCAGTGTCGAACTCGGGTCACCTCACACCGTCACCACGGCAAAAGCAACCCCTCTTGGCACGCCCTTGCTAAAATGTAGAAAATTTGGCATCGACCCGCTGGGTGCATCTTTCCCAAAAGCCGCTTCAAATCTCGCGAGTGTAAATTTTGTAGACGGTGGAAAAAAACCAATTTAAATTTTTTCAAGTTGTCTTGAGACGTGTTGGTTGGCGCCAACTTTTTTTTTTTTTTTAAGAAACAATATGCATTACAGGAAGCCGTTTTTAGGCGACCCAAAAAACTATATATCTATAGAATAAAAACCTGTAATGAATCTGGGTAATGTACTGAGTAATGAAGGTCCCCAACACGGCGAACTGTCTCAACGTATGCGCATTCGCATTGGCAAAGTCAAGCTTCTGCTGCCAGTATTCGGAGGTCTCGCACGAGTTGGAAGTCTTTAGGATCCGAGCGAAGTGACTCGAGTCTAACAAAAGGACTTCAAAAACGGAAGCTGTAGCTCGGCGAAGCCCGAGGGTTTAGCGAAGTCAGCCCGAGCTAGTGCCTCTCGGCCCGGAATAGGCTTCAGGGCTTTGTTTATTTAACAGGCACAAAAATCCGTGATAGTTTAGTGGTTAGAATCCCCGCTTGTCGCGCGGGGGACCAGGGTTCAATTCCCTGTCGCGGAGCTTTTTGGAAAGTCTTATTCTTGACGCATCGTTAAGTGACTGTTCAAAAGTTTTTGAGGCAAGAAAATAAATTTCGAGATTCCCAGAGATTGAGAGCTAGCGTAAACTAACATGATGTCCTCAGGTGGAGATTTGTTCCTCACGAAAATTCTCCCGCAAACAACTTTGTGCGGGCTAAGAGGTAACGTCTTTGTCGTGATGGTAGCTTAGCATGATCCGATTCGGACTAGACACTAGGGAGGGTTTATGTGGACTTATTATGGTCGGTTTATTTGCGGAAAACACAATTTTAAAGAAAATGATCCAGCAACGGCCGTGTTTAGATTCCACAAAAGAAGCAAAAGTTGAATCGGACTTCAAATTTCAACAGAACGACTCAACCACTACTATGCAAGCTCAAATAACTTGATGCGTTCATACTATCACGTCACGAGCTGCCGCAATTTGACTTCAGTGATAGCGTGGCACGAAAGAGGAGGTCATCTTTTTATAGGGCCGAAAATTTTCAAAGTAATTACTTTTGGTATTCGCCCCGTTTCAGTGCTGGGGGTTCAGACGACAAAGAAGTGCTTTCACGACTCACGTCAAGCCACGTATTAGAGCAATCATTCGAAATCATCCAGTGAGCCGCGACTCGCTTGTGAAAAGAGTTTACTCAATGACTCAATGAATAAAATACGACCCACCTATACCTACGATTATGGCTCTTGTTATAATATCCTGCTGATTGATTTCTACGACGCGTGAAATTCGTTGCTTATTTCCGGAATTTATTGAACTTTTCAAGTGCTCCGTATCGGGGCCCCATCCGCAACCCTCGACAACTATGAAGCAATCTCTGTGAGCTTTGATCATTCTAACAACATTGGATGAGTAAGGCCTCGATCCCGCCCTGATTCATCTTCATTTAGGAATCATGCACCTTCAAACTATGAGTCTACAACCCTTTCGCTAATCTGACCCCTGCTTCATGAGTTTCTTGCCCCGACTCAAGAACTTACGTCCCAAACTTGATGCTTGCATACCCAAATTTCCCGGTTCTATTTTGTCTCTCACCAAGTTTACTTTGCTTCTTATCGATGTATGTCTCCGAATATCCGTGTGTTGAGCGTTTTTGTAAGCTTGGGTGGCTAGTTGTCCAATTTGAATATGCGGTGATTCAGAAGACTTTAGAGACTCGTGTAACCAAAGTGATAGACCGGAATTATAATTCTCTTCATCAGACTTGGCTTTTTTCAAGAGGTTTATGCGATCAACAGGTTGTGAAACCGCCATGATCTTTTTCCAATTGGAGACTGGATATTTGTTCTTTTTTAACATCTTGAGAGCCTCTTTCGAATCTAACAGCGCGGATGTCGACGCAGCCAAATTTTCAGCTCTCGGCTCGCCTTCCTCGCAAATGGGAGCGAGATCATCCGTCGACCCATTGGGTGTATGTGTTTCCTCGTGGAATTTCGGTTTTTCATATGCATGGTCGTGTAAAACAGACGACCCAAGGCTGTGTTCTGAGGAGCCATGAGTTGCCAGAGGCTGATAAGATCTTGCAACTGACACCGTGTCAGGTATGTCCTCATCCAGTTGGTCTTCGTTTATTTGTTGAAGAGTCGTGTCCACGGTATCGGGGACCGAAACACAGCTTGAGTTTGAGATTGAGGGGGCGTAGATGGAAACAGGTCCCATTCGTGTAAACTTCTTGTAGGCCAGTTCGTCCTTGTTAAATATACTGACATTCATTTGTGACTCGTTATCATTGCTATCGACGAATTGGTCTCTGTAGATGCTGGTATTTGGTTTCCAGGCCCCCATGTTAAATGTTGCAGTCGACACTGTTGAATTTCTTCTGCTTATATCGGTACCATCCTTACCTATCGGGGGAGGTGGGAGCTCAACGACGTTGTCATCTCTTTCCTCATCTCCTTCATCGCTTGGCCTTTCAGAGAGATTTTGGCCCGCTTTAGATGTCATATTAGAAAGCTCATGCTGCAGAATAGCAACGTTTTCCTCTCGGTTAGAATCAATACCCAGCCCTCGAGCTATTATCAGAGGGGAGGGTTGCGGTTCTAACGTAGGAACCGGCGGCGGCTTGCGAATCGAGTCTTGACGAATATTGAACACAAAATTTTTATGATCCTCATCGAAGGGGTTTGGTGATTCAATATCATCGAGATTTTCAATCTCGTGGGAGCCCACTGTGTCGTCAAAATGATGATTTGCAAAGTCGGGCAAATGCAAATCATGGATAGAATCTAGTGTTGGCAAAAAGCCTTTGTTTTCGCTCGAAGTGAGGTATTCCAGATTGCCGGAAGTACTCGCCTGTTGATTGGCATTTAAAGTCTGCGCATTCTGTCCTTCGAAAAGAGAAGAAGCGCCTTCCATCTTGGAAAGGTCATCGATGAGCGAGTCCAACGCATCAGTCTTTACACGATGTTTTTGTGAGCTATTACTTGCAGTCTGTTGAGGCAGCAATGCTGGAAGCTCTAGATGCTTCTCGTCCCCGTCAAGATTGCTGCTGTGCTCGCTGTTGTAGCCCCAGTCATCGTCTTGTTCGCTGTCTTGATTGTGCTTTTCAGTGGGAATTTGGTGTTCCATGCCATTGGTCGCTCTATGGCCCGGTCCAAACTGCGTTTTGGGTTCACTATTGAAATCGTCAAAACTTGAGTCATCATCGCTCTCCTCAAGGTTCATACGGTCGATAGAAAGCACTAGTGCATCAGGTGCCCTTTGTCTTGGGTGTGTGGGCGGAGTTTCTCTGAAAGACCGCTCACCTGTACTCATACTTGCCGAGGACGAAGCTACAGAGTTCTCTCGCCTAGCCAGCGTCTCTGAATACGAAGACGGGGCGTCCCTTCTTGGTTGAGGGGCTGGCATGGATTTTCCAGCTAAATGCCCATGTGGAGAGCGAACATTGAGCATATCGGGTTCCCGCTGGATAGAGTCTGCATCAGACAAGTAACTTCGGTCGGATACATCGGCCTCGGGACTTACAGGTGGGAAATTATGACGTGTTTGGTAGGTGGGCGTGGGAGGTAAGAAGTCTGTCACATCGCTGGTATATTTGGGGGCGAAACTCGAGTTTGAAGGCTCCCTCAAAGGCAATTTGCCCAATCTGCCAGACTTGGAGCTCTGCGAGCGCAGAAAATTAGAGTTGTGCTCCGAAAGACCAGACTGGTCCAGCTTTTCGGATGTATGTAGGCCGCGAGAGCCATCGTAGACTGCACTGTCGTCGTCCGAAATGTCCAGAGTATTGTTGCGAGCCGCAAAATCGGCTTTGTCGATGGAAAGTATGAGAGTGGAGTTGCTCAAAGGTTGTGCGGAATCCTTGGTCGAGATACTCGGCCCAGCTTGCATGAGCTCAAGGGTGTCTGAAGACACCGCGGGAGACACTCGCGGATGGAGCGCGTGTGCTTCTTGTCTTTCTTCAGCAATTTCCGCTTGCCCGGTGATATCATTGTCAGATTCGGCCTCTTCGATATCGGCCTCGTCGTACTCGTTCCCCCACTCGTCTCCATATACTGGCACGACTGCCTTGACCCAGCGTGTCAGAGGATGTCTTTCGAAATATTCTGGCATGAATGTAACAGACAATGGTGAGAATTACGGAGATCTGCTATTAATAAATGGCTGCTGGTAAGCCCTTCAAATTTCTGTTATAGTGGTTTTCAATTGGCCCAGTTCAGTGAGGCGAAATGCCACCACAAAACATACTCCACTGCGCCCGCGCGTTTTTTGATCTGCGCGCGTGAGAAATCATCAACGTCATTATTTATTTGGTTAGGTTATTTGTGAGCGGCCATGAGGGACCAACAAGAGTTATACCGTGCGAGCCAAAGATAAAAAAAAAGTGTCTTGCATATAAGGCGGGCAAGCCATTCTCTGTTTTTTGCTGTCAAGTCATGTATTCATCTTTTGAATTTCCTGCTTTCACTGAAGTTCTGTGATGGCTATAAATAGGTTCTGTTTTTCCTACCACACCTGAAAACCACACCTGAAAAATAGTCCGCGTGAGAGAGCTTCAGGTCATGCACAGAAGTGTTGGGGTTGGCGCGTGATCAGCAATGGACGAAGGAAAGAAAAAAAAAAAAAAAAAAAAAAAAAAACGAAAAAGCAGCATTGCAATTATTTAACTGACTATGAAAACTATTGAAATGTATGAGTATTGTGAAAAGGGCAGAGATGTCGACATGAGGGAGTGTTGTAGCATGACCAGGTGCGGAATTATCGACAAAGTCTTGGTAACCACGTTGTAGATCACTCGTTACTAAGCGAGCGCAATGAAAGTGATCTTATTGGAGAACCCGGAATTGAGAGCAGAGTCTGTAGGTTTACTGAGAGAGATATGGAGCTTATGAACATTTACATGATGAACGCCAAGTTCATGTCTTGCGGATGCGAAGCACTCAATTGCGGCTTCTGCGAGTATTTGGACGAAAGCAAGTTCCGCATATTGTTCAAGAGCGACAAGTACGATTGGTTGGTGCTCTGTGTCAAGACGCTGATGAACGCCCAGCTCATGGCTCCAGTACTTTTGCCTGCCTCGGTCGCGTCGGCGGATGTCTGGTCGTCTTTGCATCCCGACAAGGAAATCACATCCGCAGACGACATTTTGGACTGGATGATTCTATTCCGATCGGTGCCCTTGTAGTTGGATACTTTCTTGAAAATCCCTGATACGGCAGACATCGCTCCGGTGATGTTCCCCGACTCGTAGTTCATGAACGCTTGCAAGGCACCGGAACCCGCGTCTTTCCATAAGTTGGGCTCCTTAACTACACCCTTTGTTGAGTACACAAACGGCAAGTCCAACGCAGTTCCAGAATGGCAGGCGTCATATAAGGCCACCAATCTACATCCTGGAGGCAAGGGCTTCACCATGAGATCGTGCATTTCGTCATCGATGATAGGCCCCGCGGTCTCGAAGTCGAGCGGGTAAACACAGGAGTCAAATCCGCTCTCTTCATCACCGTCTTGGTCCGGTACAAGACCTCCGTGGCTTGACATGTGGAAGAAATAACTGTCATTAGGGGATGCATTGTTGGTGAGCCACTGCATAGCGCGAATGATGTTTGCCCGGGTGGGAAGCCTGGCGTTTTCCCGCTGGTCGTCGGTCAAAATCACCATATCGTCATAAGAGTAGCCGTAGTACTGGTTCAAAAACTTGCTCATGTTTTTCACATCGTTGACACAGCCGCGCAACTCGTTCTTGGTGCCGTAGTAGTTGATTCCAATCAACAACGCCTTCTTTTTACCAGTACAGTTCGAGTACTGGAATGTCATGTTGCTGTTCTGTCCGAAGCTCTGAGGAGCGCTGGGAGGAGCGCTAGTTGGCGCCTGGTTGGAACTTCCAGTATAGTGACCCAGAGAATCATACGACCCGTTAGGCGCCGGGGCGCTTTGCCGGTCATATGATTGATGCTGTTGATGATTACGGTTTTGCTGCTGCTGGTATTGCTGCTGCTGCTGTTGAAATTGCGAGGAGTTCAAGCTTCCACCCTGTGGTCGCCAGGATGATTGCGGAGGTGGTCCTGGAGGAGGTCCCCCGTAACTCCCGTAATCGCCGCCTGGCGGAGGCCCCGAAGGAGGTCCACCATAATAGTTTCCGGGCGGGGGTCCTTGTGGGGGTCCATAATTACTCTGCTGGTTCTGATAATTGCCCTGGTAATTGCCCTGGTAATTACCTTGGCCCCCTTGTGAGCCGTGGTTGTTGTATGAATGTCTGCCGCTGCCTGGGAACATGTTGATTACGACAGAAGTTTAGCTATTGGTAGATCTGTCAAAATCCAAGACGTGGAAGCATGCCGTTGCTCGCGTGTTTTGAGTGTACGGGTTTCTGCATACACTTGCCCGTACCCCTGGCTGCCTTGCTTCTATCGGAGGATTTGAGAAGGAAAGAAAAAAAGAAAGAAAAAAAAGGAATCCAGAGCGGGCGCGAATACGTTTGCTGAAACTTCTGACAATTGAATCCACTTATAAAAATCCGTATATTTTTGTAGTTGCTCGCATGTAAGAATGTGACAACAAAATGGACGAGTGACGAGCAGGAAAAATCCTTTGACTTTTTCAACACGGTTACTTCGTGGTCCTTTTTGTCTAGCTCATAGCATTTCTCGACTTCACCCCATTTTGTTTTTGAATGACGCTGTGTGATTTTGAGCTAAATTTTACATGATCGTAAAGCGTAAAGCTCTAGTAGCATTGTGTCGTCGTGAATACTTTTGCCTTGCTATGCTTCCAGTAATGCTGCGTTTGATTTATCTAAACTCCTGGGTTGATAGTCAACACCCTGAACCTTCCCACACGAGTTTTGAAGATAATTCAATGAGCCCCACGCTATGTCTCTACTTCTTACGTAGAAACGGAGGCGCTCATTCAAGCCATTACCTTTGAAAGTGCGACAGTACGTATCGAAGTTATTCCGCATCTCAAACCAGTTTTACACCCTTCCAACTCACATTTTCGCACCCTCACAACTTCGAGTTCTCGAGCGAATTTTGAGCCACCACCACCTTCGGATACAAATTGCCAACAAGATTTCCCAAATGCCAGAATCCGCCGTCAACCACCTGCACTGTTCCAGTCACATATGAAGCGGCAGGCGAGAATAGGTAGACTGTAGACTCGGCAATGTCACGGGTCGTCCCCCAACGAGCTAGCGGCACTTTCTCTCCCACAGCAGTATCATCGTTCATCAAGCGCAGCATTCCTTCAGTGCCTTGAATTCCTCCGGGAGCAATACAGTTGCATCTGATCCCCAAAGGCCCCAACTCCACTGCTAGAGAGTTCAGAAGCGCATCAACACCGGCCTTAGCCGCGCTCACGTGCAGCTGAAAAGGCAAGCCGTGATAGTGCAAAGTGGCGGATACAAAAAGGACAGATCCTTTGCTCTTCTTGAGCTCATTGAAACAGGCTTTCACGGTATTAAAGGAGCCCAACAAGTCTATAGATACAACAGACTTGAAGGCATTTGCCGACAAATGGTTGAAATCAGCCAAGAAATTACCCGCGGCTCCGGCAATGACAAAGTCGATTCTTCCCAATTCTTGCACAGTGGTTTCAACTGCTTGTGCCAAGGACTGTACTTCACGAACATCTGTATTGCCAATCCCCAAGACTTTTGCCCCTTCACGCAAACGCAGAATTTCCTCGGCGACTCTTTCAGTTTTTTCAGCATTTCTGCCAAGAATAACAGCGTCTGCTCCAAGAAGCACAAGCGCCTCAGTCTGAACTCGGCAGATCGTGCCTGCGCCTCCTGTGACAAAGGCAACTTTGCCTTTAAACATCCCAGGTTTCCATGATGAAGTCTCCAAAAAAGATCTATCTAAGCTGGCCATGACTCGTATGCTTCTCGATTTTTCGATTGTGCAAGTGGAAGTTAGCAATGTGAGGGAATGTCGAGTGAGTGATTCTGGTGGAGATCACTTCGTGAGGTGTGGTCGATTCTGGTAATGGATTTTCGCGTGGATATACTCAAGCCAATCAATATAGAGTCGAGAATCTAATATCAAGTACGAATTCACTGATTTATGTACTTATGATTTATCCAAGGTCTTGGCAATGCAAAAGCATGTGTAATTTGTTGCAGTGCTTAGCCGGATTTTGCGGGGAAACGTGCCGAGGGTTTTTTTAGTACACCAGCCGCGCGCGATTGTGAATGGGCCACCAGATCCCGTGATGGGCGCGTGTCCCTAATTAGTTTTCGGAAAGATCTGGCACTCGGCCAATGATAAACAGCCTTTCATCCAAGCTAAGAAACTGTTAGCTAAAGTCAATAAATGCTTTCTCGAAAATCTCGAAAAAAATCTGGAATTACCGGCCAGGTTCTTGCGGGATGCTGCGGTTCAAATGTTGACGTTTCAAAACACAACGTGTGGTTGTCGCCTCTGAGCCTGGCTGGCTGGTTCTGCGCATTTAATTAACATAAAACAGCTTTGACTTTTTTTATCGAGCTGCGATCTTTCTGAGGAGGGTGGTCTTTTTTTAGAAAAAAAAAACATCACATTATAGGACGCCGCGGATAGACGCACAGGGAGTACGTCCAACGGGGTTAAAAAACTATAAAAGAAAAGAACCTATAATAGATCGCAACTTCAATCTAAGCGAGTAGGTGCCATACATCTGTGGTCAATGAAAAAGTGTGCCTCAATTTTTTTATTTTTTTGACGTCTATGCGATGAAAAATATTCCCCCTGTTTTAGTCGCTCAGTCATTATTGCTCTAAACGCGACATATTTTTTTTCTCCAAATGAAGAGAAGACTAAAAGGAAATTTTCTGGCAAGTCACAAGATATGTGCACCCAAAAAACTTCTTTTCGTCCTTCAATTAAAAAACTTCTTTTCGTCTTTCAATTCTTTAAGTTAGCGCGCCTTGTTACCTCGAGAAGACAAAAAAGAAAGTCAATCCGCTTAAAAATATTTGAAACATTCTGGAGTTTTCTTTGCAAATTCATCACAGAGAAATTTGAAGCAAATATTTTGATCTCCTATTCAGATTCAAAGGCCTTGAGGCTTGATCTTCTCCTCTCCCAATTTTAGAGGCTTTGCAAAAACAAGGCGTGCGCGGATTTGCAGCCACGTGGATACCTAGATCACAAATCAGGAAAGGAGCAAGGTCATCCATCACCTCTTATCTACGGTTGATCGCCATGTTTCCAGATTTTATCAGCAGAGATTTGTCGAGCTCAACTTTGGATGCAACATTTTTTATTTTCAAGCTTACGAATGTAAAGCAGATTCCAAACCAGATACTCAGAAAGACTCGAGCCAACACATGTGTGGAAACCCCTATCGAAAGGAGTCGCTGGCAAAATACCACAAACCGCCATTTATTTTTATAGAAAGGAGTCATCAAAAGTCTCAATATCTATATATATATATATATACTTGACCTCCCCTGCCAACCTTCCCATAGTATTCACATCAAAACCCACGCGAATTCACTAGGCTTCCAATGAACCCACTTTCTTTTGCAGCCTTGGCTTCTGTCTGGGCCATCACCCTCGCTCACCCTGTGGAAACAGCCTCTCACAATGGCTCAACCGAAATCTTGTCTTCCGATGATGATTTTCGAACGGTCTATGCAAAACCCTTTGCGATCTTTCAACCAAAAGTTTTTGTGATCAACATGTTTAAGCACGAGGCTTTACCATGGTTGAGTGCGTTGGACTTCGAACACAACATCACGATTCCAGGATTGTCGCCTGTTTAACCCACGATATTTTGTACGACCAACTACTCAATCTGCGAAATGACCACCGGCGAGGGTGAAATTAATGCGGCCTCTTCAGTAACCGCCTTGGGATTGTCCCCGTTGTTCGACCTTTCGCACACTTATTTCTTGATTTCTGGTATCGCTGGTGGTGAGCCTAACTACACCACTTTGGGGTCAGTGACCTATGCGAAATATGCCGTTCAGGTTGACTTGGAGTATGAGGTAGCGTATCAGGATTTCATTGGTGCTAATCCGGTCTGGAAATCTGGCTTTTGGGCGTATGACACTGACGGACCGGGTAAATACCCGGGAAGTGTGTATGGAACAGAAGTTTTTGAGGTCAACAGTTGTTTGCGTGAACGGGCAGTTGAGTTGGCAGAAACTGCAACATTGAGCAATGGCTCAGAAGGAAATGCACAGTATAGATTGTTGTTCGAGGATTCCGCAGCACGTGGCTTACCCGCCATAGTAAACGGGGACGTCTTGACGGGTAACAATTACTACACGGGTGACACCTTGGGTGATTATTTCGGGGCATACGCGTCATTACTTACTAATGGCTCCTCGAAGTATGTTTCGGTTGCGCAAGAAGATAATGCGTCTCTAGAAGCGTTTACCAGATTAGCCAAATATGGGCTTGTGGACTTCAATAGGATCGTGATCCAGAGGTCGATCTCAGATTTCACCCGGCCGCCCCCCTCTAAAGCTAATGGTACTGTCCTGTGGTTTAACAACCCACACGCAGGTGGTTCTTCTGTCGCTTTCACAAATTTGCCTATAGCCGGAATGCCGTTTGTTAGAGATATCTTACAAAAGTGGGATGACGTGTATTGGTCTGGAGAAAAGTACTCGCCAAAAAATTATACAGGGGATATTGTAGATAGCTTGGGTGGCACGCCTAATTTTGGCAAGTCATCGTTTGATATCTCTTAAGAGTCTTCCGTGCTTCAGCTACGGGACTTGATTCGCGCCATATTTCAAATTTTCGTCTTCTTTGCTTCCGCGTGCCCCTTTTATAACGCCGAAATATGTGTAATGAATTATGAATCGGGCGCGGCTGGAGAGTAATAGAATTCGGTGAAATCTGAATGAAAATATACCTTCGACTAGAATTTAGAGCGCGGAAGGGAGTAGAAACCCGACTCAAACAAACTGCCTGATGCTTAGCGCAACTAAGTTCACATTTGATCCCGAGACAGTCTAATCATCAGTTAAAGAGCCTTAAAGAAGTCCCATTCCCTTGAGCTCAGAGCAAGCAGGCATGGCCATATTTTGCGCCCGGTTCAAAAGTTTTTCATCTGTAGAGAACCAGCCTTGGGCTTCCTGTAACAACTCTTTTTTGCGTAACTGCTCCCGCTCACACTGAGTTTTCCTATCTTCAACATATATCTTCTCGACCTTCGTGTCGAAATTGTGCATTGATCTCTCGTTCTTCTCCCTCACAAAACTCTCCTTCACGAAATAAGGAATCTCAAATGTCGGCGTGTTTCTCCGAACAGAATACTTTGATGTTTTTGTGAACGAGTATTCCGGAGAGCTTTCTCCCGAAAATATCGATGAAAACAAAGTGGCAAATAAGACAATCAAAATAGGTGCCAATTGCCTAAGCGTGTCCCATGAGGGGACCTCCTCCCGGTTCTGTTGGCTTTGTCTTTGTCTTTGTCTCTGTCTTTGCTGCTGAGCAAATCCTCCAGCGAATGGATCAAAGCCATTGCCAAAGCTTTGAAATGTGAATCCGTTGTTGCCACCAAAAGTGAATGTCGTTCCTCTTGGCGCGCCGCCACCGCCGAAAAACATATTGAAAATATCATCCTCAAATCCTCTAGGCCCACCTCCACCTCCATGACCAAATCCACGTGCAAAACCGCTGGCAGAGCCGGCGCTCGGAGAGCTATTGGAGTAACCTGCGAATCGCAGGTCGGGGTCGGAGCCAGTCTGGTCAAAAATGCGTTTTTTGTTTGGGTCGCTAAGAACACCCCACGCTTTATTTAGATATTTGAATGCTTCGCTGGCTCTTGGGTGTGCATTTTTGTCAGGGTGGAGTCTGACTGCCAATTTTCTATACGATTTCTTTATCGTGGAGTCAGAGGCTGATTTCTCGCATTCTAGGATCTCATAGTACTGATGTGGTTTGTATGATAGCACCCTAAGCACAACTTTCTCCTGGTCTGCTGAGAAGGTCGACATGGCTCGCTAATCTATATGTGCCTTGGGGTTTTTTGACGCAACGGGTGCTTCGGAAGAATTTCAATTCGTTTAACGGTTCAAGGTTGTGCTATATCCCACGGCCTGCGGCCTGTTGGCACCATTCGCACGGCTCGATGCAGGCCCTTCGGTCTTTTTGGGAGGCCGCACCTAGCTGGATCTGAGTTCTGGTATGTTCTATGATCGATTGTTTGATTAGAAAAAAAAATAATCAGCCTCATAAAAAGGCACAAGGGGTGGTGTGAAAGCAGGGTTAAAGCTGAGAGATGAAGAAAGTATCATTTCATGAAATCTCAAGCAAATTCCAATTTTTGAAAGATAAAGAAAGTATCATTTCATGAAATCTCAAGCAAATTCCAATTTTTGAAACAATTTCTAGATTTCAAACTTTATCACATAGTGAAGATGACATACACTCTAATTCTGGGCAAACGAACGAATCTGTGGCAGGACACAAATTTGCACTTTGCAACGAAATGTTTAAAGCAAGATTGTCAAACTTTGGTGATACGGGCTCGAGTGATGGGAACAATCAATTGTAGGCTCCAAGGGCTAAATCCCAAAAAAAAATTGTTTTGAAATCTAGTTCCTTTTTTTCCCTCGCTCACACTCTATGTTAATGAAACTCCAGGGAACTAGCGGTTTAACGAGTGACGAGTCTCTGGCTTTAGCGACCAAGGCTCACCTGTCATTGTCAGGCTTACGTATGGCCGTGCTTTGACGCCTAATTTTCATGCCCAAATTCCAATTTGCGGACGGCACTGAAAGGGAAAAGCTCGGATATCGTGAGGCCGAAGCTCGGGCTTAGAAGCAGGTACTTACTGTGAACAATGGGCAAAACACAATTCGAGCTATTGTCCTGCTTATGCAAATTCAGGGAGAAACCAGGTCGTGTCTCGTCTTTAATAGCACTGCCCGCGTCGAAATTTCTATAAAAGGGCAGCGCAGGCCCTAATTAAAACATGTTAATTATTGCAATTTTCAGAACTCGAATCGCAGTGAGTGCAGCGTCGTTCGTAGGTGAACCACTACCCCTATTAATATGATTTTGACTGCTCACATGCAATCTTTGCAGACCAAAGTCGATATCGATTTTTGACATCCCGGTTGCATTCCCCAACGCTGGTGGCTTAGCATTCTACGTGTATGGGAATAATGGACCGAGAAGTAAAGGCAGGGCATTAGAAAAGAGAGAGAAGGCCGAACCCGACATTCGCACAAAGAAACCAGAGTGATCATCTGTACCATCAATGATGCAGTCATTTACGATTCCTCGATCTTGACAAGATACGAGGTAAGCCCCGCCTTTCTCTTCAACTGTCGTCGCGCTTTATCAATCATGAAAGTGAGAGATGACCCGGTTGAGACTCAAGCCTGTTGGGGCAGTGTGACTACGCGATAATGTGATGATTCTGTCGCAAGGGCAGGGGCCACGGGCGAGCGAGGCTTAGACGCTGCAGGTGCCTGCGGCAGCTCGCAAAAATGTTGGAAGTGCTCTTGCTTCCTTTCCTAAACAATGACCTCCTTGGACTAAGTACTCGACACGGAGGCCCGCACATACGTAGGGGTCCACTCATTCATCATACACCCCGCATCTTGGCAAAAGAATCGTGACCATTCTGAAAATTTACCCTCGCGATGTTGCACGTAGGGCTTGTGCCAAGGAAAGTCTTGCGGGCCATTTGGAAAGTGAGAGGTTTTCGAGCTCTGCATGCCGGATACAAGCAATCTTAGCGAACCCATCTGCCATACAATTACCATCGCGCTTTCGCCAGTCGGCAACTGAATTTTCTAATTTTAGCGTGGTTATAACCTTGAGAATCTTTCTTTACCTCAGTTCAAAGCTTCGTCTCTATCTTCCACGGCAATTCACGTCTTTAGTGGGGAAGACAGTGACACATAGTTTTGAAATCAACAGCCTACAAGAACTGTTTACGTTTGGTCCACTATCTAGCCTTAGCCTCGCCTACTTCCGTACTTTCCAGATTTTTCACCTGATCGCATTTTCGCTTTTTGGGTTCAATTGATCTTTGTTTCATCAAACAATGAAATATCTTTCGTGTGCTGCTTTACTCGCAACATTGGTGTCGGCGGCTAGCACGCCCGAGACTCCAAATCCAGGCCCCATTAGAATGGATTTCACCGTTTTGAGAGGCAGCTCGCTATCGTCTGCATCTGAAGGCGGGAAGCCGGCTCTTGTAAAGAGAGATGGTCAACAAGAACTCACATTGACCAACAAGCAAACCTTCTATGCTGCTACCTTGAAGATCGGAACTCAAGGTGCTGAAAACAGTGTTATTATCGACACTGGCTCGTCTGACTTGTGGATCATGTCCAACAACGTTGCTTGTGCAACAACGCGTGCCAGCAAGAGGACAGTTGAAGATTTCTCGGCATTTTCTCATCGCCGACTCATGGATTTTGAAATCTCGGAGTTGGAGAATCTCGAAAGTGAAAGTGTTGCGGAAAACGAGAAGCGTGCCGATACAACCATCACCATTCAGCTGTCTGTCCGTGCGTCTCAAGTATCAACAGTTGCTGCCTCCCAGATCGGTACTGGTGGAACTTCCACAACTGGCGGAACAGGAGCCGCTGCCTGCACGGCCTCGGGCTCATTCAACACGGCAGCCTCCAATTCTTTCAAAGCAAACTCCTCTGCCCCTAATTTTTCCATCACCTATGCTGACCGTACATATGCCAGAGGATTTTGGGGGACAGATTTTGTTGACTTTGGCACGGCAAACGCCTCTGACTGCAGTTTCGCCGTGGTCACCAGCACGTCGTCGAACATTGGTGTTTTCGGCATTGGCTTGGCTGGTTTGGAAGTTACTTATTCCGGAAGCTCGACTAGCAGCCTGTACACGTACGAGAATTTTCCTCTTCGTTTGAAGAGCACGGGTGCCATTAACAAGGTGTTGTACTCGCTTTATTTGAATAGCGCAGACGCGCTGTCGGGATCCGTGTTGTTTGGAGCCGTCGACCACGCAAAATACAGCGGCCAGTTGCAAACCGTGCCGATTGTGAACATCTACAGTACCTACTACCGTAACCCTATCCGTTTTGACATTGTTCTTGATTCGATCACGTTGGAGAGCTCCTCGCAGAATGTCACAGTCTCCTCGTCTCACATTCCCGCCTTGTTGGACTCGGGTACTACGTTGACCTATCTCCCCACTGCCATGTTGAGCTCGCTTGTAAATCTGTTGGGCGCGTCTCTTGACTCGAGCGGATACTATCGTTTGAGTTGCAATTACGACACGAACAAAGCTTTTGCCGTTTTCAACTTCTCAGGGGTTATCATCAAAGTTCCAATGTCGGATATGATTTTGAACCTGGGCTCGCGGTGCTACTTGGGTGTCATGGGTCTGTCCTCTGACAGCTTGACAGGCACCCCCTACGCTATTTTAGGTGACAACTTCCTCCGGAGCGCGTATGTTGTCTACAACTTGGAAGACTACGAAATCTCGTTGGCCCAGGTGAACTATTCTGACAGTGAAAACATTGAGACAGTCTCTGGCTCTGTTCCGCTGGCTGTTCAGGCTGCCGGCTACTCTTCAACTGGACTTGCCTCGTCCGTCAGCTCCGACTCCTCGAGCTCTCAATTGAGCTCCTCGGGCCTCAAGAAGTCTGAGGGTGCCACCGCATTGTACTTTGCCAAGTCTTTGCTCTTCGGAGCCATTGGCGCGGGTCTCATTTTTATATTTTAGATTTTCTAGGGGATTCACCCGGCTGGGGACTCTTTTTCTCCATGGAACATTGCCAAGAGATTCAAGAAGATTCGCGAAAGTACTTTAGACCGTCAAACATAGTATTAGACACATTAGACTCAAAAGAAAAAGAAAGACTTGTTTGATGAGCTGATTATAGGCTTATCAGGAGACTGCTTTGACAAGCATAGTATTTTGTGCAGCGAGCGCGAGGGCCACGTCTTACGTAGATCGAAAAATCAACAAGCTTACTACTATGGTATTCCGAAAAAGGACCAAAGCCCCAGAACATGGGCGGAAGGCTAATCGAAGAGTCGACGCGTGAACTTGACAGCACGCTTGCAATAGAATTTGTGGCCCATTGTCGATCTCGTTGATCGCGGGAATTCTGCGGTGATTCTAGCTTTCATCGCGTATACGAGGAGAGATCGAAATATTTTTTTTAACAAAACTATACTACGTTAGTATATCATGAGTTAAGTATTCTCGTCTCAAAGTAGAAAAAAAAGTTTCACAGGGAGCTTTTAATTCACTTGGTCAATTTTATTCCCCAACTAAGAGGGGGGGGGGCCAAAATACTGCAGTTCTATGAGCAGGATTGTGGGGCCAGCACGGAGTTATGTCTATCGCACGGACCTGCGTTTCGATGACGATAGGTGTTCTACATCAGGAAAGTGATCAGAGGGTAATTGCTTCCTCGCTATACGCAACCTAGCTGAGTGGGTCAAGCATGGGACGGGACCGGCTACCACGTCTGAAAACGAACTCAGAATCTCATATCAGATCAAGATTCAATTTCTCAGTAAGGGTCAAATAGAACAAGCCAGCTCATCTCAAATTCAGGACGGTAACTTTGTCGCAACAAGGCGCGGCGCGCTTTTCTGTGACCCGTGCCCATTGGTGATTTGCACGGGGATTGGATATTGATGCAAAGGACGAACGAGCTAAAACAATTTGTTTCGATACATTTCACCACCAGCAGATACAAGAGTGAGTACAGCGGACCAGTTTAAAAAAAAAGAAAAAAAAAAAAAATGAAGAAGCGAAATGTCTTTTGCTGAAGGATTATCGCCGAGCATGTGGTCCCCGCCCCGTGTTGTTATTGATGACCTAGTAGGAGCCCGCGCACCTCACGCCTTCGATTTCACTGTATACGAGAGAACAATAATGCCCGGCCGTGCCAGCCCAGTTCTCCCGCAAGAAGCGTTATATAAATTAAGATATGTATTTGGAATCATTTTAGAACATTTCGTTCAGCTTCTCCTCGATGTGTATAATTTGTCCCAATTTTTTTTTTGTTTGGACGGCAGGCTCCTCGTATCATTGTCACTCTCCTAACGGAATTTCACTCGAGAAACCCCGAGGTTTTGTCTCAGGTCCCGCCGCATTTCGTGCAAACAACAAGAATGAATGCGTGAAACCTCCTTGTTTGCAGCGCACCGATTAGGTGAGCAGACACACGCTGATCACATCACTGTTCTAGTTCGGCGTGTGAGTTTTTGGCCAGTCACAAGATGCCATGGTATTCTTGGGCGCCGAGCCAGTTTTCTCAGCCACCAAAACGCCCGAATCCGGCAGCGACATCGTAAGATTTCCCTCCTATTCTCACTAAAACAATTCTTTTGGGTGCGGTTCATGGCTAGTCCACGCATTTCTTTTCCGTACAATGCAGAGTTGTCCAATTTTTGTCGCGTAGCTCAATATCAGTTTGGCCCCGGTCGTCGGAACCATATGCCCACGCATTTCATCACACATGCCTTGTGCCAGCTGCGCTGCCTCTGAAAATCAGACATGAAGTAGGAATGAGATAGGCAATGTGTATAAGGTCAGAAATGGTGGATCTGTCTCAATCGAATTCTGGAGAGAAAAAAGGCATCCATGAAATAAAAAATAAAAATAAAATCAAATAAAAAAGAATAAAATGATAGTAGTCAGATAATATTAATGTTTACAAAAGTAGATAACAAGCAGATTGTCTGTTATGTCCGCCCCCCCTTTGCCCGAAGTTGTCTCGTCTCGCTTCACATTTCCATCTGTCTGCAAGTCTGCGATCGGCGCTCTTTTTTTAGACACGCCTTCTTTTCTCTTTGCCAGCATCATAAACAACCCGATTTTTCCTCCAGAAAAAATCACAGACGCAGTTCATAAATTTTTTCGCTTGTTTCTGGACCTCGAGGACTCACTTCCTTGCCACCGGTTTGACTTCTGAAATCACACCTACCCATAAAAAACCCCGCTTGGACTCGCACATGGACTCCGCGGCTTTGTTGGCGATTCTTGACGATCCAAGTGCGTTTGCGGACAAGGCGCCGCTAATACGCCAGGACTTGCGGCGGCTACTAGCCGCCCAGGACGCGCAAATCAAGGAGTTGACCCTGGCCCATGATACGGCGTGTGAGGCCAACAAGGCGTTTAAGCTGGCGCTCTCGGAGATCGGCACTGTGGTGATCTCTGTGGCCATGGGTGACTTGCTGAAGAAAGTCGAGATTCACTCTGTCGAACTGGACCCGGAAATCTTGAAGGTCAAGATCACCATCAACACCATGATGGACCAACTTCAGGCGTTTGCAACCGAGGTCACAAAAGTCGCTACAGAAGTCGCCAACGGAGAATTGGGTGGACAGGCGAAAAACGAGGGCTCGGTCGGAATCTGGCGCTCCTTGACTGACAACGTCAATATTATGGCATTGAATCTTACTAACCAGGTGAGAGAAATCGCCGATGTAACGCGAGCTGTGGCCCAAGGTGATTTATCTCGTAAGATCAACGTCCATGCACAAGGTGAGATTTTACAATTACAAATGACCATCAATACTATGGTGGACCAGCTCCGAACGTTTGCCTTTGAGGTGTCGAAAGTCGCCCGTGATGTGGGTGTGCTCGGAATATTGGGTGGACAGGCGTTCATCGAGAATGTTGAGGGCATTTGGAAAGAACTTACTGATAATGTAAACGCCATGGCGCTCAACTTGACTACACAAGTGAGAAATATTGCGAATGTTACAACGGCTGTCGCTCAAGGTGACTTGCTGAAGAAGGTCACTGCGGATTGCAAAGGAGAAATTCTAGATTTGAAGCTCACTATCAACCAGATGGTGGATCGCTTACAAACATTTGCCCTCGAAGTGACAACCTTGTCTCGCGAGGTTGGAACCTACGGTATTTTGGGTGGCCAGGCTAACGTGCGCGATGTTGAGGGCGCCTGGAAGGCGGTTACAGAAAATGTGAACTTGATGGCCACAAACTTGACAAACCAAGTTAGGTCAATTGCTACGGTTACTACAGCTGTTGCGCATGGTGATTTATCTCAGAAGATCGATGTTCACGCCCAAGGTGAGATTTTGCAACTAAAAAACACCATCAACAAAATGGTGGACTCCTTGCAACTTTTTGCCTCAGAGGTTTCGAAAGTGGCGAGAGATGTCGGTATCAATGGTAAATTGGGAATTCAAGCACAAGTCTCGGATGTCGATGGATTGTGGAAAGAAATCACCTCCAATGTAAATACCATGGCTGCCAACTTGACTTCTCAGGTTAGGGCCTTTGCTCAAATCACAGCTGCTGCTACTGATGGTGACTTCACTCGTTTTATCACAGTCGAGGCATCCGGTGAAATGGATGCATTGAAGACAAAGATCAATCAGATGGTGTTCAACTTGAGAGAATCCATTCAAAGAAATACAGCGGCCAGAGAAGCCGCCGAATTGGCCAATAGCGCTAAGTCTGAATTCTTGGCAAACATGTCTCATGAGATCAGAACTCCGTTGAACGGTATTATCGGTATGACACAGTTGTCTCTCGATACAGAGCTCACACAATACCAACGAGAAATGTTGAGTATTGTTCACAACTTGGCCAACTCTTTGCTTACCATTATCGACGACATTCTTGATATTTCCAAGATCGAAGCTAACAGGATGACTGTCGAGCAAATTGACTTTTCGTTGAGAGGCAATGTATTCGGTGCTTTGAAAACGTTGGCAGTGAAGGCCATCGAGAAAAACCTAGATCTCATATACCAATGTGATTCTTCGTTCCCAGACAACTTGATTGGCGACTCATTCAGATTACGCCAGGTCATTCTCAATTTAGCTGGAAATGCTATCAAGTTCACAAAGAAAGGAAAAGTCAGTGTGAGCGTAAGAAAGTTTGGCGGAGTCCCCGAAGATCCTGATAAGCTTCTTCTTGAATGTTGTGTGAGCGATACAGGTATCGGTATCGAGGAGGACAAGCTTGGTTTAATTTTCGACACTTTTTGTCAAGCGGATGGTTCAACAACTAGAAAATTTGGTGGTACTGGCCTTGGTCTTTCCATTTCGAAACAATTGATTCATTTGATGGGAGGCGAAATTTGGGTCACATCTGATTACGGACACGGTTCGAATTTTTCTTTTACGGTCTCTGTCTCTCGCTCCAATATTCAGTACTCTGCCAACAGCGAGCAACTCCTACCCTTCAGAAATCATCATATATTATTCATCTCCACCGATCACAATGACCCAGAGCTCGAAGAAATCCAAGATAACATAATCGAACTTGGTTTGGAGCCGGTCATCGCAAGATCTACACAAGAAGCCAATCTTTCTGAGCCTATCAACTACGACATCATTATGATTGATTCCATCAATACTGCGAAAGAATTGAGAATGTTGCCCGAGGTGAAATACATTCCTTTGGTGTTGTTGCATCATTCGATCCCTGAATTGAACATGAGAGTTTGCATTGATTTAGGAATCTCATCGTACGGAAACACGCCTTGCACAATTTCTGATTTGGCGAGTGCGATCATTCCTGCTTTGGAATCAAGATCAATTGCTCAAAATACTGATGATTCCGTTTCCTACAGAATCCTTTTGGCCGAAGATAACTTGGTGAATCAAAAGTTGGCTGTCAGAATTCTCGAGAAGCAGGGGCATCAGGTGAAAGTCGTCGAAAACGGTTTGGAAGCATTCAAAGCAGTTCAGAATAACAAATTTGATGTTGTTCTAATGGATGTGCAAATGCCCGTTATGGGTGGCTTTGAGGCAACTGAAAAAATAAGGCAGTGGGAGAAGAAGTCCAACCCGATTGACTCTCTCAGCTTCCGTACACCCATCATAGCATTGACTGCGCATGCAATGTTGGGAGATCGGGAGAAGTCTCTCGCAAAGGGAATGGATGACTATGTTTCAAAGCCCTTGAAGCCGAAATTGTTGATGCAAACGATTGCTAAATGCATCCATAACATGAAGCAATTGAAGGAATTATCAAAGCAAAACAATAGCAATCGCACCTCGGACTTAGCGAAGAAACTTCAAAAAATTAAAAGCTCACAAACCTCGGGTAGTACGGAATCAAATGGGGGTTCGCCTACGAGAAGCTCAGCTTCCAACGGTATCGATTCTACGCATCAAGATTCCGGCCAATCATCTCCTAAAAAGATCAAGGGGAATTTGACTTCGCGCAATTCTGAAGAGGCCGTCACCAAAACGAGGCCCGGTGCACTTCTGAACAGCAGTAGGTCCTATACGGAGAGTTCGTTGTCTGTTACCAAAAATGATGATGCTTAAAGAAGCAAATTCACCAGTGCATCAACTTAAATCATAATGTATAAGTTTACAACCCTAATCTTCTAATTCTTCACCAAACAGTAGCGTCCCATTTTTTCAACTCTTGGGCCTGCTGCGAAACATCCTTCTGTGCTTTTTTCCGCATATAAAAGATGGGACAATCATTGTTTGAACACAAAACCTCTTGATGTAATGAGCCTTGACATCTCTGGCATTCGGTCCACAATCTCGAAAATTTGTTTTCGAGATAATTCATTTGCGCCAATGCATCAGAGTATAATTGAGGGGCTTTTGATACGCAATTTTCGCATATCGCGCCATGATTATCTGGCTTGAGAGGCGATCGACAACTCTTACACAATTCGGCCTTCTTTGCAAACCGCATTAGCCCACCACTTTTTGGCGCGCTCATTTTGATTGTTCTTGTATGAGCACCAGAAAGTAAATCCTTCGCCTTCTTTTCACCGAGAATAGGCACGAAAATTCTCATTAATGGTTTGGAAAGTTGATTGTCCAAATAGTAATTGACGTCAATCGGCAAGGAGTTTTCCAACACGTAAAGAGGATCTTCCGACTTTTCGTAATTTTTTGTGGTGTTGGCATTTATGATGACATATGCCACACGATCGCCCAAATTTGGCGCAGAGCCGGGGTCTCTTTTTCTCATTCTTTTTGCGAGTTCCACATGAGCTTGCTTACCATCATATTCATGCTTCGAGTATGCTTTGGTGATAACTAGTTGAGATAAGTCTATTCTGTTCTGCAACAAATCTGCAATAGTTTGCTTCACAAATCTTTCTGCTTTCTCCACATTTCTCTCCTCCAAAATAAAGTCTAACACCTTGGTGATGACATTCTGGACCATTCTGCAGTTGTCTCTTCTCACAGTCTCGATTCCTTTAGTGTCCATCTTATCGAATTTATCTGGTCTAGTCCAGTATAATCCCGCGTATCTCTTCTTGTTGATGAGCAAATATGGAAAGTACACCTTCTCGAACTCCAACTTGATGGGGTGCTTGAAATGTGTGGAAACGTAGTCTGCGGCCTCCTCCCCTAGCTTCATACACGTTTCCAAATCCTGCGGACCGAACTTGACCATAACAGAATCCGTATCACCATAAATGACTTTAGAATCGTAGTCATAATTGTTTCCAGTATTATATTTTTCCTGAACGACATTTTTTGTCTTTTCGATCATTTCTCTACCGAAAGCTGTCACAGAAGACGAGATCGCCAAACACGGAAGCTTACCAACGGTAGCACCAGTGAATCCGTACACGGAATTGGCTGAGATTTTTAGCGCCAATTGTCTACCATTAAGCACATCTCGTTTGAACGGATCGGTCTCCTTCTTCAAATCCTGCTTGGCTTTCTTTCTTGCGGATAGAAGCTCGTCCAAAATCGTCGGAAGAATTCCTTTCCTCTTATTATCTTTCACGAAGAAATCCCCGTTCGGTGTGTGAGTATAGTCATCCTCTGTGAGCTTGAAAGCTTCAATTGCATTCTTGTTGATGAGTGTAGTGTAGCACAAATTATGAGCCATCATAATAGAAGGATACAAGGAGCTGAAATCCAACGTAGCGATAGGAACATCATAATACCCTCTCTCGGGCTCAATAACAGTCGCACCTTCATACTCCTCGTTTCCACCTTCACTTTTCATGTTCGGAACAACGATATCTTCCTGAAGACATTTACGGAACAACTGAGAAATGACTTTGATTTGCTGACCTCTGGACAAAAGATATGAGAAAGGCACACCGGTAACTCTTGCCATCTCGGTATAGTTGACCAAGCACATCAATTTTTCAAGCAACCTGAGAGGTAGGTAGGCATCCTTTAAACAATACACAGCCAATCTTCTTCTGGTCTCTGCATTTCCATTTTGAAGTTCAGTAATAATTGAGTGCTGAACGTCTTCTTTTTGCTCACCTAGAAAATGAGCCGAGACCGAGTTCAAAGTGTATGATCTGAGCTTGTATTCACGTTGAATGAACTGGAGCAAGTCTAATTGCATTCTACCGTCAATGTTGACGACCTTGTTCTCTCGCGTACCGTATGCACGCGAGCTGAATACGGAGTCTTTGGCTTCTTGTTTCACGTTGGCAAGTCTCCCAAAGTAAGGAAATTTAGGTAAGCCAAGCGCTTTGGATCTATCCAACAAATACGGTAAATCGAAATTGGCCAGGTTGTAGCCAATTATGACGTCAGGATCAGCCTTCACCACGAAGTCCCTCCATGCCATTAACATATCTGCTTCCTCTTCGTGTGAAAACACCTCGGAGCCGATGATTGATGCACAGCTTTTGACTGTGAATACATTTCTGACAAAAGGACGTGCTTCACCTTGTCTCAGCATGACATTTGCAATCTGAATGACCGGGTCTAGTTGCGCTTGCGGAAAAACCCCTTTTCTTCCAGCACATTCAATGTCAAAGGACATGATTCTCAACGGCGCCATCTTGAGCCACTCCCCCTCCGATGGATGCGAAATCAAGTCGCGATAGTCAATAGAGCATTCGACCTGACACGTGGAAATGGCCGTCGCTGGATTGATCACAGTATATTTGCCTTTTGGGAGCGTGATCCACGACATCCCTGTGATCTTACAATCAATCATCAATCTGAGAAGATAGGTGATGTTGTCGAACGTAGGCGACAGACCGACCTGGAAGAAATCCTCGAAGCGCACCTCACCCCTTTCAAAGGCGCCTCTGAGTTTGGCAATGTCACGCGCATTTTTCACGATGATCTTGAAGAATGGTGTTTTCATGTTGTTGGCAAAGCCCCAGATCGACTCTTTCAACGACATTGTCACATCCTCGATGCCGTAGAAAGCAGCTTTCAAGTAAGAAACAAAGGGAGCCAAATGCAGGTCTCTCAAGAAGCCTCTTGGGACAGGAACGTAGAAATAGTGTAAAAACCCAGTGACATTACAAAGCACAGAGTGGCCTTCACTGGTAATACCGAAAAAACGAGCAATTGTGGCATCGCCGCTAGCGGCCTCCTCGGCATCCAATTGCTGGAACGAGATGTCGGACTCGATATAGTCTTTCGGGAGGGCCGGCCGGGCCCAGGCTTGCGTCTCCTCGTGTATGCCCTCTGCTCTTTTGCTCATTTCCAACAACTCGGCCTCGAAAGTCAGCGGCTCCTCGGCGTTGCTGGGACGCACTTTTTTGAGGAGCTGCTGTTGGGATTGAGTGATTTCCACCTGCGATAAAGGCACGTCTTGCCCTACGCTTTGGGATGCCGGTGGCAAACTGTGAGCGCCCATGGAGTCTTCTGTCCATGGTCTTTTCAAAGACGCGTTTGCGAGATCAGACATCTTGGGTGCGTGGGAAAGAAGGCTCCTAGGCTCCAGTTGCTATATATAGCGCTTCCTCTAAATGGAAAATCTCTGAGGGTTGAAAGAAAATGCTGATTTTGAAAATGTCGCAAGTATCTGACACGTAGAATTTGAATCCTGTCAAAATAATCACACCACTATTCGAAGCAGTCTTGCAAACTTTTGGGCTCTTTCTGCGATCTTGTGCCAAGTATGCCAAGTGGAAGACAGTTAGTAATGCGGTAAAATTTAGAGGAGAAGAGACACGCGTGAACCTGCGACTGCGCGTCACTAGAAGGACGGGTACGGGTGTGAGTGTGGAATAAAAAGGCTTACGCGTGCCGGAGACGCGCCATTTTCTCCAATCATACTATGGGGAGATTGAAATCCAGAGCAATATTTTCGACTTGCTGTACCGAGCTCTAGAAGCTTTATTTAGTGGAAGTATCGCATTTGTCCCGACCTCGACGAATTAGATTCGAGCTCATTCTTTGTCGCTAATGAGCGCCTGTTCGCGCCATGCGCATCTCTTAGTACCGTGCCATCTCATCTTAAATTTTGTCTTTTGCAACGACTGTTCAGGATAACTTTTCTCCTCTCTTTTTGTCTTATTGGGCTTCAGACTAGACTGCGTTTCCATTTTTCAAGCTCCTCGACTAGTCTTCCTCGTAACACATGATTAAGCTGGCTCGCCAAGGCATGTTCAGGGTTGCACATGCAGTGTGAAACGCCCCAAAGCGGCGACATGCGTCTCCATAATTCGTTGTAGGCACTGCTGATATTCATCGAGCCACGAGTCGGTACAGGTGTCTCCGATTTATTAAACAGGCCCATCAGCTCGTCAAAAAAATTCCCCGGCATGTCATCAAACAAATCCCCCATTTCAAAGTCGTCCATGAGGTCTTCTCGCAGCCGTGGCTTTTCCTCATCGACGGGACTATTTTGACTATTGGACCTAGCGCTCTCGTTAAAAATAGAAGAGTAGTGATCGTTAATCGTGACTTGAAACTTGGACTCTACGTCACGCGACACAGGTCCCAACGCTTTTCCAGCCTCAAGATTCGTGAGATGTGAGCTGATATCGTCGGACTCACGGCAACTAGAGCTTGCCACCATAAAGACAAGGAAGTCTAAAATTAATTTAGACTCCTCGAGGGTCTGTGGAGAATGGGCGTTCAAAACATGCTCAGTTTCCTGTAGCATAATACTGCAAACCTCATTTGCTGACGAGGTTCCCCACTTCTGGTCTATCCTGAGCCACAAATCACTAATTAATTTGAGGCAACCGCCCTGGCCTTCTCGCGAAAAATTGGTTATTTCACTCGTGAGGCTATCGCTCATGAAGCGCAGAACTCTGGACAAGGCATTTGGGTGATTTGACCATTGGCAGTACTCTGGGTCGGTCTCCTGCAAAATGAGCATGGAGAGCTTTGCAATATTTCCAGAGCTGGCTTTGCCGGTGAATGTGTTGAGCTTGTTTAACAAATGTGGACCGATTACGTTCAATATCATCCTGGAGGTATAATTTTGACCTGAGTCCGCTGACGCAGCGTCTCCGGCTAGAGCTTCTATGATACGCGACAAGATTTCGACCATCACATCATTGTCTTTATTCAAAGGCCCGATTTTCGAGAGGATCCACCGAATTAGCTCAATAGAACAAGGAGCCAAGAAATTCTGCGAGAGATAGTCGATACCATTCCTAAGGCTGGTCTCGTTCAAAACACCCATGACTCTCGCCGAAAAGGCCTCGCGAAAGAGAAAGAATATGAACTTATAAATCTGTTTCACGTTAATAGACTTGAGCAATTCGTCTGAGATGCCGTCATTATTCACATCAAATAACGCGTTTGCCCACTCCTTGAAAAGCCGATCGTAATTGGTGACGATCTGCGTCTCTTGCTCGTCCGTGCCCGTGTAAGTATTTGTGAGCACATCACACAGTCGGAAATAGAACTGGCTGATAAAGTCAATTGTGTACGAGTTTTTGATAGTGATAGAAGAGAAGTCGATTCCGAAGAAGTCTGCCACTGCAATGACTCCGGTCAAGATGATCCCAAAACATGCGTATGTTTCCTGAAAATTTTCATCATCCTCATCCAAATAAAACGTTTCACCATCGATGTAGCTTATAAGCTGGCTAAGAAAAGTCCATGGGCCTTTATCGTTTTGGTAGAACAAGATGTTCGCCACGGCAGGGATATTCAGGACAACTAATGCAATCCAGCTCAATTTCACGTTGTCTTTGTCTCGAAGAAGATTGCGTACTAGCGTATCCATGAGTTGGGCAAGTTTTTGTTGTTTAGTGCTCAGAAATTTGAAGTCTGTGGCGAGGAGGCTTTGGAAATATTCGAACAATTTGCTCTCTTGCAACGAAGTAAGTTCAGGGTTGACATTCTCGAGTCTCGACCGAAATTCTGCCGTCAACGGCGCTAGCAGATTCAATTCTGATGATTCTTGTGACATCAAACTTGGGGTGACATTTTTGGATTCTTCGTTGTATGTTGTGATGAATTCATGCGAAGGGAGAATACCTTGATAGACACATGTGCGTAAGAAGTCTTTTTTCAAGTTGTCGGGTTCTTTAGCGCCACCAACTCTAGATTCCAGTAATACAGGGTCATCACACGACGCCACAGCCGTTAAGATTGATCGATACCAGTTTTCTTCCACACGAGAAGAACGGAATACAAGATTTTGCAAGTCAGAGGCAAGCTGCGTGAGAATGAAATTCTTCCAGTTAAAAACAACATAGGGCTTTTCTTTCAGCTTGATTGCAATAGCGAATCCGTTCAAATAACAGCGGATAAGCTCTGCCGCCAAGTCTTGGTTGCTTAAATCTTGCAAGCCAAAGAAGGAGACGAAGGCACGCGATGTTTTCGTCGACATCCTCCACAGCCTGAATTGGCCATTGAGCCAAACAAATTTCTTCAAAGTCAAGTAATTTGAGAATTTTTTGGCATTTAGGTTCAACGCTAGTGATCGGCTTGGCTTTCCGGTCGCAAGCACTTCAGCTCTCGTAAAGTTATGATCATGAAATTGCGAGTGGGGTTCGATATATGTTCCAACTATGATTTTTCTAGTAATGTAGCTTTTGATGTGCTCGTCCTTCAAAGTACTAGCTGCATGGGCGATTTTGAGAAAAATCTCTTTCGAATTGCCGTTTTCGGCGATCCGTGGGTCGAGATCAATGAATGTGCCCCACATGAAGACTACACCAGTCCAAAGACGCCTGGTGCTTCCGGATAAGGGAGTCAGAACCGAAGCTAGCTCGGAAATCAACTGAGCGGTAACTTGCAATAGCTTCTCGTGGAACTGAGGGGCAAGGGGTCTGCTATTGATCTGTTTAGCTTGGCTTCTGAAAAACAGTATGTATTTGAGCTGGCACGTATGATCTGATCGAGACAAAAAGCTAGAAAAGCGAGCTAGGTTTTCGATACTAGATAACGCAAAGTCGACCGCATACTCTACTTGTAGTCTTTGCCCGGCATTCCCACTCAAGTTTGCGGTTGTATCGTGATATGGAGTGATGTTGAAGAGAATTTCAGCGAGCTGTGAGTCCGGTATTTGATCTCGTGCAAGCAATTGCTCGAGTAGCGACGTGAACAACTTCTTATTTGTTCTTTTCGCAAGCGAGGCCCGTAATAATTTCTTTAAAGGATTGCCGCTGGTCATTCAGGCATTAACTATTTGTTATATAGCTACTTTAGTCTCAGATCTGAGAACTGGAGTCACTTGTGAGGTAAAGGCGCGCGAGCTAGTTCGCGAATTCTCCAATATTGAACATTGTCAAATGTATTACTTCTCACAATCGGCCTTCCTCCAGTCGGATAGAGGTATAGATGTGAGTTTGAAATACGAGTTTGAAAAGATCGTTTTTGGCAGTGAAGTGTTCCTACCACAGGCCCCCAATCATGTTTGTAAAATCCAAAGGAAACGGGTTCCACACATCACGTCTCGTTGATGCCAGAATTAAATTATAGAGTTTGAAACTTTCCGTGTACGGTCTACGATGCGTTGAGCTGCCATTGCGGAACTCCTACTTTCAGAATAGATTTTTCAACCTTCTGGCTATCGCTGACATCCTTCTTTGTCCCAGAGACACTGTTCTCCACCGGCTTATCCTTCTCATCTTCCTCTTTCTTGTGAGCGAGCTGCCAGTCAGGGATTCCAGCGGCGAGAAACTCTTTGCTGGCAGTAAAACTGGGAGCACGTGCGATTTCTGGAGCTTTTGTGGGCGGTTCGTGAGCTTCTGGAAAATCGGACTTAGCTGGTGGGTTCTGCGTTTGCTGTGTCTTTTGAGGCTTTGGCTCTGCAACTGCCAGAGGTTTCGCTGGAGGAGCGGAGCTACTTCCGTTCGACTTTGCCTTTTTGAGAATCTCTGAGGCCGAGGGTATGGAAGAGACAGGGGCAACTTTACGTTCGGCTTGACTTGAGCTGCCACCTCTGGCCTTGATCAAGTTTTTCAATGACTCTAATTCATCGGAGATGTCACTGAGTTCATCTTTAATGCTCTCTTTCGTAAGCTTCATGTTTTTCTCCAACGAGTTCTGCAAGTTGTCCACCTCCAACTTCACCAACCTCAAGTCGTCGTCAAACTTCAACTTGTCCTTATTGTACTTGCTCAAGAAGTCGCTTACATTTGCTATCACCTCATCTATGTCCTTAAGCTTTGCTTCGTTTGCGTCTTTGATCTCTTTTTGCTCTATGGACATCTGTTCCAATACCTTATCGATTTTGATGAACTCCTCCTCAATCACCTGCTTGTCGTCTTCCAAGCGCGATCTTCCGGGTGGGGTTATACTGGGAAGCAAGTAACGGGAGACCACCTGGTAGAGGCCGTAAGTGACCCCTGCGGTAGCCGTTGCCATTATAAAATAGTCCTTCCACGTTCTCTCAGGAAGAGGGGGCGCGGTGGAATAGTAATCCAAGGGTGCATAGTTTTGCTGTTGTTGATATTGCTCCTGTAGAGCGCCTCTATATGTTGTTGCCGTGGAGTTTTGCGGTTGATTAGACGAGTTGGAAGAAGTCGAATTGGCCCTCTTGAGAGCCTCGTCGATCTCCCCCTCATTCAAGCCTTTCGTTTGCAAAAACTCGATCCTCTTGTTTATTGGCGAGGCCGCCACCGTCAGGTCCTGAAGGAAGCTGACGGCACTATTGATGAGCTCCTCATTCATACTATGTGTGTGTGTGTTTGTGTCTTTCTAGAAGAAAAACTCCTACACTGACCAAACGTTTACCCCAGGTTCGCCAATGGCACATCCGTACATCATTGTGAGGCCGAGGCAAGCGCGTGGCATATAAGCCATCATTTTGATTACTCAGTCAGAAAGAGGACAGTATTTGCAGCCATTTATGATAAGGATGAGAACCGGACTTGAGGTTCAGAAAAAAAGTGAAGCAAAACTGAGAATTCCATGAGTCAAGACATACTCATTTTGAAGCGGTTCTCAAAGAAATCACAAGAAGCGTAAGTTCTGTGCGCTGCCTATTTTGATGAGCCTACCGCGAAATTCGAGGGGTGCAAAAAATCATGCTCGAAGTGGGGAACCCATGGTGATCGATTGATTTATAGACATCAGATCCATCGGCACTACTTTATAGTGACTTCAAGCTCGGGAGTCAATTCTTTGTCGATAATAAGGCCTTTCGTATGCACTTTAATGCTTTTTGGTGCCGAGTTCGATTTTACCAGAAGCGTTCTTTAAAACTTGAAAATGGGCTAAGAGCCATAAGAGTATAAAAACTATAGTGAAGTAGCGATATAATTTAACAAGCTACTAAACCACATTTTCTACCCATTTTCAGATGAAGTTTTGAGTGAGAGATGCCCCTTGACTAACACCCTATAATACGACGAATCTTAAAAATGGTAATTCTTATAGGACGTGAATAGTCCTTAACTACTAATATACAATTACAATTGAGTCTAAAATCAAAACGCTCTCCACCCATGATAACCTTCAAGGTTCGCTGACATGAGCATCTGCTAGCTTTTCTGAGTTGGACAAAAAAGAGGAGGGGTTTCGAAACAGAAAATTAACATACCCAATTTTAAATACGACAGCTGAAGTCTAGTTTTTCTTCAAGATTTATGATGAAATTACCGAAAAAAACAAAGGAGGCTTTTCAATGAGTTGAACCCAACTTGAAGAGGCTTCTTTATCAATTCTAGGCACAACCTTGATTTAGGATAAGAAGCCTTTTCGTTCTTTTTTTTTTTTTCGATTGAGCACACCACTGTTTGAGGTATGAGAGGCTCCTTCACACCGCGTTTTACGGTCCTTCTGGCCGATAGTGCAACACACTTGGAATTGTGTTTTCAGCCGGCATCGATAAACTCAAGGGTATCTTTCAAAACAGTGCTTTCTTAAGCGCTATGTAAACGACTGGAATAATATATTTTCAAATACTGGCGCTGACACGATCGCTTCATGAAGGATGAGCACACTTATGGTAACTCATTTCAAAATGCACTCTCACTTTGAGTTCAAGAATGTCCCTGGTAAAAAGCGGATCGACAGCCTCAATGCTGTGTCTCGACTCGTGTTCAAGCACCCGCATCTCGCTTAATCCAAAAGGCCCCCTCCAATCACAACCTTTCAGAGCATCTTCAACAACTCCTCATATATACACCAGCTGATACCTGCACTCAACGCCTTACGGCCTAGGCGCAACGAAAGGCCGCTAAAGAGGTTCTTGACACCGCCCGGCTCACCCATCAACTGCCTTGTGACATCTAGAATCGAGAGCCGTTTTTTCAGAGGCGCTGCTAACTGCAATCGCGTCTTGATGGCATCAAAGGGGGCCGTGATGGTGGTAGAAACAGAGGCAGCGCAGATCGCCGCCAAGGTGTTGTTCATGCTTGCAAGGAGCGTCTCGTCACCATTAACCGGCAGCAACAATGGCGGGAATAAGTCGTTTTTAAACCCTTCGTAAAAAAGAACATAAAGTCCAGCGTAAGGGCAGTCCCGAGCCAATGTAGCCGCCGTGCCCCTGAAAAAGTTTCTATACGACCCGCCGGCGCCGGCGCCCTGGCCACTGTCCATATAAATACCTTCGAAGCCTTCGTATAACGAGTTGTAGTTATACATGTTGGACTCGAAGCGCGTCTTGATGATTGTTATGGGCATCGTAATGACGCCTACTAGTGCACGCACCACAAATCCCGTGGCCAAGTTTTCGAGATGGGAAAGCTTCGGTAGCACGGACGAGCGGTTTGGGGAGCGGCTGGAGGAGGATCGCCCGGCGCCATTTACCGCTTTCAAGCCGTCTAAATACTGTCGACTCTGAGACAAGATTGTGAAGTAAAGGCCTGCGCCAACAGATGTCCGGAGCGTCAGGGGAAGCGCTCCACGCCACAAGTCGCGTACTTTGGCGAGCTTGCGGAGCTCCCGGCCAATGCTTGTACGATACCCCGAGATCTCCCTTTGCTGCTGCTGGAGCCTTGTTTTGAGCAAGTCTAGAGGCTGGAGAGTGAATGACGAGACGAGCCCTGCGGTGCCGCCGGCAAGAAGATGCACCGAGGTCGTGGGCCTAGCGCTCTGGGGGGCCTCGCTGGTTTTCGGCGTGGAACTGCTCATCGGAATGGCGGCAATTGGCGTGGAAGTATGTGTTTTGAATACCCTCAGTTTATCTGACTATATGGGCGAGCAAACGAGAGATATGGAGTCAAGGGAATTTTGAACTGGAGTATAGAAAGGAAAAAAGATTTTATAAATGCTGATGCAGTGTATATGCGAGAAACGGATTTGCAGCCAATAAATAAAAGGAAGGCGGAGTTATCAATTGTGAAACGATTGGCAGATTTATTAGGGCCGTGGTGTAACAAGATGGCTTTTTCCAGGTGCAGAAATTCACCGGTGCTTCCTCCCCACTTAACTACTGTGAGACCGTGAGGCTCAGAGGCTCAGAGGCTGGGCGCTCGCGCACGTATTGAGCCTATTGAGCCTATTGTGCGTGCGAGGCCTGTTGTGGGCGTGTACAGTGAGGGTGCGATGGTTGGATCTGCCCTGTAGAAAGGACGGGATTTTGCAATTACGTAATTGTGCGCCAGCGATGTTTATGAAAGATGTATCCGGGGATATGGGTGCCATTGGCCGTATGCCGGGGACGGGCCGGGCCGGATTTGGTCTGTGGTAGAGCAAGAACACAAATGAATACGACATGATCAACGAAGTGCTGCAAAAGAATGAGTCTCTTCGGCACCATGAGCGAGCGTTCCAAAAAGTCTGCGCTTTTCGAGAGTGCCTAACCGCTGGTATCCAAAACACCTGGTGCCTGTATTCCAAACACTTCATATCATGTGAGACCAATATCTCAAGTTCTGCATCTCTCGCACTCTCTGGTTCCCGTGATCTGACAAAAAAAAATTAGGAACTAAAAGAAACAGCTTTTTGTCACAGGGTCGTATCGAATCGTAATGTCATAATTTCCCTTTCACATGGCAACCACCGATCCAATTGCTGGACATTGTTGACAGTCCATGTATGTATGAAGCATAGCTAACAGCTTATGGCCTCGTATCTTTTCAACGTGTCATTCCAAAGTTATGACTTCTCATCATTCCAAACACTCCACGTAGCTTGACAATAATTTAAAAGGCTTTTTTTTTATCCGAAGCAAATTTAGCAACTTACTGTAGGGTTTTACCCGAGTCTTCATCTCGCTAGAACCGCCAACCGTTCTTCCCGCCAGAAGTAGCTTAACGGAACCAACGAACTTAGCATCAGACAGCATAACGCAACAGTATAGGCGTAACCTTTCAAATATCTAGGCGCGTCCACAGTTTTCCACACGAAAAGCGGCACCCACACACTGAAAGTGTTGCCCAAAGTATTCATCGTAGTCAACGTCAAAGCACGTTGTTGCGAGTTATTGGAGCATATGATATTCGACTGCTGCAGTTCCGTCTGCAACGCCACTCAGATAAAACGCAAACATGAGCCCGCCTTTGGAGACCCCGGTCCAAACCGTCAAAATAATTGCCGAGGTCAAGTTGACAACTGTGGTGAAGGCAATCGCATACGGATGTGAGTTTTGCCACGTGTCAGCAACGATCCCGTTGATGATGGCACTTTTTATGGTGAGTGCAGGCACCACTGTTGGAATCGTGTCAATTGCATATGTCGAGTAGCTTTCGGCTTGCAACCAGAGCTGCATGCCACTATTTGACGAACCGCCATCGGCCTGACTGAAAAAGACAGCAAAGAGGACTAAGAGTCCGAACTTCCACGACCCAAACACAGTAGCCTTGATGGTTTTGAGAGTCAACTTGTCGTTTGAGGACCGGCCCTCTTTCAACATTCTCAATTGTGCGAGTCTGTATTCTTCTGGCGTAAGAATGTTGAGAGTGGTGGTGTTTGTCGTATCTGGAAGCCCCAGCAAGGTGAAGATTCCATACAAGGAGACCGGGAGTGTTGGGATAAACGCTAACAAATAGAGCCACTGCCAGCCTTTTAAGCCTCCAACACCACTCAAGTGAACGTAGGCCGAGCCTTGCACGTACCCACCAGCCATGGAGCCAATCTGCGAGGCACAGAATAGAGGGCACTTCGCTTTGTGATCTCAGATTTGGTGTACCACGAGCCGAAGATATATTGAACCGTCGAGAAGAAGAAAGAGCCCAAAAGACCGATGCAGAAGCGAAGGGCATACAACTGGTGGTAGTTGGTGATTTTTAACATTCCCAACGTGAACAACGCCCGGAGACTATCCATGATTGGAAGGTACAAATTGATGGGCAACTTGGTGGCCAACATGGTGAGCGGAATCTGCCCAATAATGAACCCTGCCATATAGCAGGAGCCCTGGTATGTCAACTGGTTGCCGTACATCTTCAAGTCTTCTTTCATTCCGGAGACATAGGCGTACGAAATCGCCGACAGATCGAGGGTCTTCACAAACGAGGGGAGAAATAAATACAACCATATGCACAAATCTAACTTGATGATCAATTTTTTTTCTGCCGCAGTGTCGGATTTCGAAAACCACTGATACCGTCTCTGCAAAATCACCCCCCTGCTCAAATATTCTTGCTCCTCTTGAGTAAACTGGGTAGTTTCTTCGAAGTTCCCGCCTTTTTTCTCGACTGAGCCTTCGGAAAGGCTGCCGGTAGCTAACGCACTGTGATCGGTTTTCTCAGCCATAGTGATGAATTACTTGGTCTAGTGACAATAAAGGAGTCGCTGAGCCGGCTGTGATATCATCTTTTCCAACGAAAAGAACCGACTGATGTTTTATGTTTAAAGCGGAGAAATTCGCCGCATATAGCCATCACTGTGGTTCAAACTACGCCATACAATGTGACTGCCCGTGAAAGATGTTTCCGCCGTGCCCTCACTAAACTTTGAACGGCCTTAATGTCCAATTTTCGCATCATGAGGCTTTGAACGGCACTGGCTCTAACCGGCTTTCGGGCATATACGACGAGTCTCGCAACACCCACCCCACAAGGAAACTCATGTGCAGAGTTCCGCTGTGATAACTTTCTTCTCGGTGTCTAGAGAAGATGAGAAGCGGAATTGACAGGGAAGGTGAGTTCGAGGAAGTTGTGTTTCCATCGACTAGACCCCTTTTGGCAAAATGTGGGTGTTCTCAATATTGCTCATGGATATGACCGACACATAAATAAAAAACTCATTTTGGCTAGCTTTGGGCAGTCGTAGTGATGAATAAACTTGAATTTCGTCTCAACGATTTTCCTCTATTTTTTTTTCTTTTTGCTTCCATGCGTGCGAGTAAATGGCGTGAAGCCCGAGGATTAATCAGGCTTCAACCCCGAAGTATGGCAAACAGCCTGAAAATTCGGTGCATTTGTCAGCCGAAAAAGCAATTTCAGAGCAAAATTACCAGATTCCAATAAGCAAAAAAAAGGAAAAAGATTTCTGGACAAGAGCGAAGCCGTTTGATACTGTGGCTTCCGCACCAGATCATATTCCCTGATCTCAGTAAACAAAAGAATCGGTCTTGTCTCAGGCTGACCAAAGGGAGTCCATGAACAATCTCGCTTTTTTCGTGATCACTAACTCTGAATCTATTGCATGCAATTCTTCGAGCCCATTGACTCTCGAATTTGCGAGGCTCTCATTCACCAACGCTAAGCTTGCTAAGGCTAGAAATGAATGGAATGGGTCCGGAAAAGCCTGGCCATCCTTTCCAAAACCACCCACTAATTTGTGCTGCGTGATATCCAAGAGGTACTTGCATGCCTTATTTCCATCTATGAGCAGAATGCTTGTTTTATCTATGAGCGCCAACAGAGCCATCACCCACCACGAGTAGCAGGTATCGCCAAACTTGTTTTCACGACCATTGAACCCGCCAGCATCTTTCTCTTCGTAATATTCGTAATCTTCGAAATCTTCTTTGTAGAGTGGGGATGAATAGTCCACTTGTCTATGCACTAACCAATTGACGGTAAGCTGGACCCATTGATCGTCAAGCCGAAACTCGTGGTCTACCAACTTAAGGGCTGCAATTCCACAAAATGTAAGCCCCGCATGTGATTCGGTGTGGGAGTAGGAAGCCAAGCCACCGTTGAAGTTGACCTTATCTAGGATGAAGGAACGCATGCTCTCAACATCAAAATCGTTCTTTCTTTCATCTTCATTTAACTTGTCGTAGCCCAAAATCTTGCGGATAGACGCAGCAATGTAGCAAAGCCGTAAATCCGACTCACCAAATGGCGTGCCGTTAGGACCTAAGACGGGCAGAAATGAGCCTTTGTGAGGCCCCGAGGTGTGCTGACACCTTGAGACAAATGCCATGACTTTATGCCGATCAATTCTTTTTGAAAAGTCTTCTTCTAGAGCGAGGAGGATGGCCAAAGCAAAGAATGTAGCAGAGAGATTTGGAAGGTCGTATTCGTTTGCGCCAGGCGCAAGCGCAAACGTCTGGCTGGGTCTGAATGCTTGCATGGACTCGTCCTTGAGCGAGATCATATGCTCATATATAAATTGTATGTGCTCGGGATCCTGGGCCCCTTTCTCGAGCCTGCCAATCAAGGAGAGCCCATGTAAGCAGAAGTAAACGAGTGCCAATTTGTTGGAGTCCTCGCTCTGTGCTTTCAGGGGGAGGGAATTGAGACATAGCTGGAAGTACTTTGCGTGCTTGTCTATCAAAAGGGCCATGTTTTTGGAGTGTGAATTTTAAACGAAGCAAGTGTTGTGGGTCAGCCAGTCAAGTAGATGAAGCAAGAGGTCCTGTTCAGCGGAAAATTGGATTGAACTGAGTCCTGGCGGTTGGGGAATAACAAACCGACGACTTCTTCACTTATCCAAACCGAAGCGGTGGTCTCAAATTCGCGATCTGATGCTCGCGAAAAGCATTGGGGACACCCAATGAATTATAATTCTTTATACATACATGAGTGGGGCTGACCTCTGGAGAGAGAATTGATTGTTAGATATCGGAATCAACTCATAAACTCTGAGAGAAGGTGACAAGAAATCTAATTCTCTGTTTATTTGTGAGACGGCGAAAAGTTGTACCACTGGCTCAGCAAATCTTTCTTGAAGATCGACGTCATGTGAAATTCGCATCGAGCTGTGGATACTGAGACGATAGTTTAAGTTAATCAATGTAAACACATGTTGAGTCTCACACTGAAGAGATGTTTAAAAGTGATAGAGCTTGAAACATCCGAGACGCAGAAGGCTTTATTGTTGGCCTGACAATGATCATCGCATGGTGAGGTGCCCATCGTTAAAGTAAGACCAATTGAGAACACTTGAAATCAATTCCAATTTTTTTTTGTAGAATTCGAAGACGAGGTATTTTTTGTTTTTGTTCAGTTCAGCGTGACTTATTTGAGCAATTCTCTTCTTCAGCCGTTACATGTTTGATTTAATGGCCGCAAGGCTCATCATGAAGCTGAACAAACGCTTCTATTTCTAAAACTCATGCCACAGCAAACGCCCTATATGTGCAGATCGTGAATTTGATAGTTTTAAAAAACTGGATTTCCGCTCGATTTCATTCAGTTCATCAACCATTTGTAAAAACTGAAACTACGAGAAGCTCCACAGACATCGTTGAAGCTTCAGTCTTTGCAACTTTTTTTCATCTCTCAAGTAGTTCCAAATGCTAGTCTGCCCGATAATCACAAAAAATAATTCCATTTACTTGGATGTCCTTCGCATCAATCCATCAGGCTCAACTCTGTATCGCCGACTTCGCTTTTTCAGAAAGGCCGTCTTTATACGTTATTGCCAAAGCACTATAGCCAGTATAAATCGTCAAAACTGTTTAAATGATGCTGGAGACCACCCTTCCAGTTATAGTCCTCCCTCAGAGTTCTAAGATCGATGAGCGGAATGTCGCCGAGGGCCGCCTCATAACAATGTTGCATTAAATCAAGATTTTGGGTCATATGGTCAAAGTTGTTCACAGTGGCGAATCGCGATCGTGGTCTTGCGAAGTGCATATTCTTCAGCGCAAGTCTTGTAAATTGACTTCAATTTACAAACATAATATTCCAACTCTTCATCGTTCTTCACCTCAGAATTTCAAAAACCTACGATCTCCCGCACTATATTTGCCAAATTGATCGATATCACAATAGGTTGATCCATACTTGACTGGCCCACAAGCGAGATAAAGACTGGAAGTGCACCTTCACTTTTAAGAATACTCGACTGACAACGAACTGGAGTGCTGGAGATCCTCTCTTTGAACTTTGCCTCTAAATCCTCGAAGCACACCTTTATATCCCGTTGCCATTGCAAGTCTAGCAGGTCATGGTGTTTGCCTCGAACCCGTTTTGGGTTCTGGAGCGGGGGCCTCTCTGGCCCTACATGGAAATGAAAACTGGCCAAGTCCACATTGAGCCCGCTTCCCAAGAATTTCGTGAATGCCTCTTTCAATGTCCATAGTTGATTGAAAAGAACATATCGCTGAGCAATCTCTTCAATAGCCTCAAGCTGTCCCACTTCTGTGGGGGCAAAGATCCCTCTGAACTGATCCAAAAAATCCGTACTAGATATACCGTCTTGGAATTCGTGCGAGAGATCTATTCCAATTGGGCCCTCTCCTCCCAACTGCACAACGATCGCCATCACTTCGTTCGAGCTAGACGAGTTGTACTCGACCTTGACGGAGCCCGGGACATCGAGACTCGGTTTTCCAAACTCATTTGTCAAGATGGGCAAAGCTTTGAAAGGATCGAAACTATGGCTCCTGTCTTCCGCGGTGTGTAACACATAGTTGAGCACAAGCTGCGAGAACAAGCCTAGGCATAAAGCTTTGATGCGGTTTTGCTTCGCGTTTCTTACTCTGAGTTGCTGCTGCAAGGACAACTTGCGGAGACAGAGCTCGAAATTGAAGTCGTCACTCACAAACTCACAAAGGTTTTGATTCGCCACGGTCGCAGTGAACAAGAAGGTCGTGGCGCCATAAGGTTTGAGCGCGAGACGCGGCCATTTGTCCATATGCCTTGAACGATACACCCTAGGTCCTAAAAAAGAAGTTTCGCACCTTCGATTTTATCGGACGCTTCTGAAGGTCCCAAAGGGAGAAAAAAGTGTATTTGAGTCAAAAATGCGAATGGGCTGAAGATAGAAAAATCGTGGAATACAAAGAGGTAGGATAGAGAAAGCAATATTATGTTTTTTGAGGACAGTTTTTTTGTCGAATTACTCCTTCTCACTCACTCGTGAATAAATCTATTTTTCTTTTACGTAACCTTTCTACGCAGATGAAATGAACCCCACAATCATGAATTGTTGCTTTGTTATCTTTGGTCAGTGGCCCACTTAAAACAGACTCCTCATTCATCTTTGCCATGTACATTGTATAACTTCAAAGACGCTTTTTGGCTATACGGATTTCTCTTTGCCTCTTCAAAAGTATCCTTGAGAGCTTTCTTCAAGTTGTTGAGTCCCTCCTCCGTGACCTGATAATGGATAGCCAACCTGCTCCCGTAAGCCTTCACATTGTGTTTTACACAGGCCGCTGTGAAAAAGTCATTGTTGACTTTAGTGGCGGCGATATCGATAAACACGAAGTTGGTGTGTACAGGGTGTTCGAGCACGGCCCCATGGCTTTCACAGAAACGGCCCAAATCCTTTGCAATCTCGTGGGTTTGTTTCAATTTGGAGAAATTCTCGTCGATTGCAACGATGGCCATCAGCGCAAGCAAGCCCGCTTGCCTAATCCCGCCACCATTCTGCTTTCTGAAATGATTGGCCTTCGCGATAAACTGTTTCGTTCCAACCAAAACCGACCCTACAGGAGCGCCCAAAGTTTTCGACAAACAAAGCGAAACAGAGTCGAAATACGAGCAGTATTTTGCGATCGAGATTCCGGTTTCGGCAGAGGCATTCCATAAGCGGGCTCCGTCCAAATGAAGACGCACATTGTTAGCCTTGCAAAAAGCCGAGATTTTCTTGATTTCGTCAAGAGGGAACAACATTCCGTGTAAGGTGTTTTCCAAGCTGATCACCTTAGTAGGACAGCCATGGATCTCGCCGTCGTCAGGCACATAATTGGGGAGAATATCGTCCTCCAAAGTCAAATGAATCCCGTTTGCCGGCTTGATTGCATGCACCAATGCCTGCGATAAAGTGGGGAGCCCGCCTGCCTCATGCACATACACGTGCGCACGGTGGTCACAAAGTACGGCGTGTGGAGGCTGGAAAAGGTGAGTTCTGAGGCCAATCTGGTTCAGCAACGTCCCGGAAACACAGAATAGACCCGCCTCTTTGCCTGCAAGCGACGCCACTTTCGTCTCGAGTTTGCTGGTCGTAGCATCCTCATTATACACGGAGTCTCCCAAAGTAGTGGTGGCCAAAGCAGCTACCATTGAAGGTGTTGGGGTCGTGAAAGTGTCGCTTCTGAACTCATTAGATGCGGGAGACTGGGTGAAGACCGAGAGATCGAGTGACATTGTATCCGATTTGGAAGACACTAGAGATAAAAGTAGAAGTGAAATCGATAGGTCTGTTATTCCGGCGAAAAATTCGAAACTGTTCTTCGAGTAGAAATATAGGAAGCTTTAGGGGAAAAGTGGAGATGACTCTTATCTGGCTTCAGGTCAACTGGGGTCTACGCCATGGAGCGCCTAGAGCCCGGGCCTGGAGCTGGAGCCCAGGGCTCAAGAGCATGCGACCGCGAATCAGAAGCACACTTTTCAATCTTCTGGCAGTACCGAAGACAGTCATAATGTGAGTCATACCTCTTCTAATGGCTCAACTTCGGTAAAGAGCGATTGTGGTAAAATAATAACATTCAAAATTGACATAGTTACGTTTTGCGTGGAAGGCCCATTGCAAAACAGCAAAAAAAAAAAAAAACAAACAAACAAACTATTGAACGCGATCGGCCTCAAACAAGTTGGGATCCAGATCGATCAATAATTAGGCCAGACTGAGTAGGCTATCAGCACGCGAATCCGCAAATGTACTGGAAAAATTTCGTCTTTTGATAAGGAACGAATTATCTCTCTCATCATATTGGTCAATGCTTTTTAAACCAATCCAAGATGCTGATCCCTCGTCGATTTCACCGAGTCGGCTCACGCTGCGGCGCGGGAACGTAATAGCTAGGCACCGAGAAAACCTTATGTTATAATGAGAGATAGATGTTCTTACACCGAAAGCAATCTGAAATAAAAGAATAGTCAAGAAAAAAACATCAATGTTTCCGTGAGGGTGATTCAATACGATCAGCGCTTAAGCGACTCTAATACACTCTTTTCCACACATATATTTGTATGGGCTCTACCCGAATCCTTCTCTCACTTTCTATAGCTCTGCCCTAGCAGCCCAACGTGCAAGCAATAATCCGCCACCGAGCCGTGCGCGCTTTGCAATTCGGGTGCGCGCTCTAAAATTCCGTTGGTTCTCGCTACTACATACCGCATTGGGCAGTTTTGCCCAGAGAAGATAATGCACATGGCCCTTGGACCGCAGTGGCCCTTGGGTTCAAATACTTGCCAAATTCTCAGTTAAGATTGTGGGGCTTTTTTCTCTTAAATTGTCAGATATTTCAGAAAACAGGCATTCCTCGTGACCCTTATTCTGCTCGTTCATATCTTTTCAATTCCCACGGGTTCCCTGAAGAAGACAACACATCACAATCGACTTGTATAATGTCTCTTCCATTAGAATACGAGGTGACTTTGCCCAATGGCACAAAGTACACTCAGCCTGCTGGGTTGTTCGTGAACAACGAGTTCATCAAGTCGAAATCTGGTCAAACCATCGAGTCTGTCAACCCATCCACAGGCGAAGTCAATGGCGCTGTGTATGCTGCAGACGAAGAGGACGTGGACGAGATTGTTGCTGTCGCTCGTAAAGCCTTCAAGTCATGGAAGAAAACGTCTGGTGTCGAGAGAGCCGACCTTTTGTTCAAGTTGGTCGACATCATGAAGGAAGAATTGCAGATTCTCACCGATATCGAGGCGTGGGACTCTGGCAAAACAAGACATCTCAATGCATTTTACGACGTCGAAGAGGTGATTGCCGTATTCAAGTACTACGCCGGTTGGGCCGACAAAGTGCACGGCCGAGTTATTGCGCAGAACCCAAAGAAATTGGCTTATACTGTCCACGAGCCCTATGGCGTGTGTGCGCAGATCATTCCATGGAACTACCCATTGCTTATGGCCGCCTGGAAATTGGCCCCTGCGTTAGCCGCCGGAAACGTCGTCATTTTGAAGTCCAGTGAAGTGACGCCCTTGTCGATTTTGTACTTTGCCACGTTGTTCAAGAAAGCTGGCTTTCCTCCGGGCGTGGTCAACATCATCTCGGGCCTTGGCTCCACTGCTGGTAAGGCCTTGGCCGCACATTTGGACGTGAACAAGGTTGCCTTCACAGGCTCCACCGCCACAGGCCGCTTGGTGCAAAAGCTTGCCACGGCCAACTTAAAGGCCGTCACGTTAGAGTGTGGGGGAAAGTCGCCCCTTCTCGTGAGAGCAGATGCAGACCTCGAACAAGCCGTGAAGTGGGCGGCTATCGGAGTCATGAGCAACCAGGGTCAAATCTGTACCTCCACTTCCAGAATATATGTGCATGAGTCTGTTTACGAGCAGTTCTTGGAGCAGTTTGCCAAGCACGTGACTGATGAGTACAAGCAGGGCGATATGTTCGTCGAGGACGCCGTTGTGGGCCCTCAGGTCTCGAAAGACCACTACGAGAAGATTTTAAGCTACCTCGATATCGGAAAGAAGGAAGGCGCCAGAGTTGTTTTGGGAGGCGAGGCCAACACCACCGGTGATCTTGCCAAGGGATACTACATCAAGCCTACGGTTTTCGCCGACGTCAAGCCTCATTACAGAATCGTCAAGGAGGAGATTTTTGGCCCTGTGGTTGTTGTTGGAAAGTTTTCAACCGACGAGGAAGCAGTGGAATTGGCCAACTCCTCAGAATACGGGTTGGGAGCATCGATCTTTACCCAGGATATCACCGTGGCGCACAACTTGGCCGCCGATATCGAGTCGGGCCAGATCTGGATCAACTCCTCTAATGACTCTGACGTGCACATCCCATTTGGTGGTGTCAAGATGTCTGGTGTGGGCAGAGAGTTGGGAGAGTATGGCTTGGAAATGTACACTGAGGCCAAGGCAGTCCACGTGAACTTGGGAACGAAGTTGTAAGTGGGTCAGCTCAAAAGGCCTTAATAGTTTGATGGTCCATACCTCCATGAATGGCAATTAGTTTATGCAAATCTGAAATTTTCTGCTCCCCTCACGTAGCTCGGGCATGGCGATCGGTCTTATTGGGAACAACAAGTGTGAGGGCTTGCATTCACATTTTACGACCTAGCTCCAATCTCGACATATGTCGGTCCATTGTGCTATTACCATTGAAACTGACTCCAATGTCGTGGGTTCAGGAAAGAGACAGGCCGGTGTTACTACTCAATTCCCATGTGTAAGCCTATCACTTCCGCGAAAGAATCCATATAGATAAGCCCGTCGATTCTTGGAAAACAAGTTGTAATATCATTCATTTTAGCCCTTTTTTCAATGCCTTAAAACGGTGGTTTTCCGTGGATAATCGCTCGCACTCTTCATGTGGACAGAAGGCGGCCGGGAGGCGGAGCAGAACAATGGAGAGGCGATTTGACTATGCACAATGGCAAAAAATAGCAAAAGCTACCACAACGAGTGTGAACAATAGACTAAGTTTCATAAGCGTGGGATATCAACCATGGATCTGGAAACAGGGACCGAGGTGGGGAGAGGCATTTGCGGAACGACGGCTGCCGCCTGGCGCTCGGTACCGGCTGCTGATAAAGTCTCGCTTCGGCCAAATGGCCAAATGGCCAAATGAGGCTTTTCAAATAGGACGGTCTGGTCACAATATCCTGAGAAAGTGTGATGAGCGTTGCACATCTTCGAGCCTTTTTCAAGGATGATGATGTCTAGGTGAAGCAGTGGCAGTCTTCGCAAGCTACTGTCAATTCTTCAGAAGTGGAGCTGAATCACAGAACTGTGCATTGAGCGTGGTAGCTAGAGGCCAATTATTATTACATACACCAGATTTTGAGAGTGCTCACCAAGAAAGTACAGCCACCAAGAGTTGAGTGAAGAAACCAAGCATTGAGCGATAAAGGCGCTGCGCCTTCATCTTGTAGAATAAAAGGAAATAATCAAAAAGACTTGCACATGAAGCGCACGTCCTAAACCCTCATCGGAACAACCGAGCCAGCATCTGGCTCACTAATCTGCGGCATTGACAACAAGTAAAACTACAAAGCACGCCAGAATAAGAGCGAGTTTGCGGCCCATGCATTGAATGTATGCAGCAAAAGAAACATTTTCCAAAGTAGATTGAAGACAACGGAAGTGAGAAAAACTCACCCTGAAAAAACCCGGAATCAATCGCATATGTTTTTTTTTCAGAAACGACACATCCCATTCGCCTCTAGCTCATTTGCGCCCGCGGTCTGCTAAAGTGCCTCTACTTTTAGCGGCATCGCAGTTACGGGCCAATAAGAATTGTGCACACCCCAACAAATCAAATAAAGGACTCCAAGAATTGCGCTTCGCTACAAACACGCAGATTGTTATGCTTTCGTAACAATGGAGTTTACCTGTGTTTAGCTCCGTCTACCGGTCAAGAAGGAAGCTATAGCTCGTGGCGCGAAGAGACCCCAATCTTGAATCACGCGGAAAGCCGTTCGCAGTCGCGCGGCGTATGCAGTTCTGCCTTTTGCGGGGGAAAACACCCGTGCACCAAACACGCAAGTGTGCTCGAGGCGGCGGGGGCCCGACGTGCCCAAGAACGCATTGGCGGAAGGTCCACCCGATCTATAAGGATGTCTTTTCTGTTTTTTTTTTTTTTTTTTTCTTTTTCTTGAGGCTTATTATCCAGGCGCCGTGGACTTTGTAGACGGATGAAAAGGGTTTTTTTTTCGTATACCCGTAATACACGTTGATTTCTTGCGCTTGAGCTTTTAAGTCTTTCCGTGTTTCTCCTTTTTTATTTCCTCATTGGCATCTGAACGTGTGTGTCTCTTCTCTCGACCAGCTATCTTTGAGCCGGCGTTCAGTTTTTCGGCCCTAGACATTCACCTCTCAGGCCGACTTTCCGCACCCGAAATAAAGCCTCACTGGGCCCAGTCTGGCTCCTACAGTGCGAACCAAAAGCCTCGAAGAGCCTGTGCTGACTCAAATAAGTGCAAAGCGGGCAGCCAACTGATAGCCCCGATATCGCAAAAATTGCAAAGACAAACCGCCCAAAGATCCGCAAGAAAAAGTTTGAACGGATTGTGAGAGGACCACAAAGATATTAGCAAGAGACCACTCACAAGAGAGAACGTGAAAAGAGAGGTAGTGAAAAGATAGAACGGACCACACGAAGAAATCACGGAAGGTCGGATTAAACGAATAAACTCCACTTGATTACACAAACACGGACGCCAAATCTGGTCCAAGCGCCCGGCTCCCCTACCATGAATAACCACACCGAGCGAGAGGACAACCTGCGAGCATCACGCGAGGCGTTTCTCGCGTATCTCCATGACTATCTCGTGCAGAATGGATGCACACAAACAGCAAAGGCCTTGAGTAAGGAGGCCAGCGTCAAGCCCCTGGAGGATTTACAGGACTCGTTTTTCTACGACTGGTGGTGCCTGTTGATGAACATGCATACTGTTTCAGGCTCGCAGGGCTCTCAGAACCCGGGCGGGTTCTCCGATCAGTGGGAAAACGGGCCTGCTGCACCTCATACGGCGGAAACCATGGCGCCGTTCTCGACGTTCATGAACTCGCAGACTTTTAAAGTGCCGGCGAACGCCCGTGCCAACCCAGCCCTGGCGATGGTGCCCAAGTCGGCCCCGCTGCATTTACACCAGACGATACCCGGCGTCAAGGCCCCACCCAAAGGGAAAGTGAGGACCCGAAAAGCGCTGGGCCAAGGCAAACTGGGCCGCAAAGGCCTGCCGATTCTCGCGCCCGGCGTGGCCCCGTTAGTGGTGCCCCGGAACTCGGGGTCCAAAGGCTCTCATGGAGGCACCTCTCGTGCTAATGGTGCCAACGCCAATCCTCAGAATAAGACGGCAACCCAGCCGCCGGCCACGCCTCAGTGGAACAATGCACGTGCGGGCAACGAGCCGTTCCAGCAGGCGAATGTGCATTCCAACGTGCATGCCAATGTGCCGCCCCCTGGACCTGCTCAAGTGCCGCATATTGTAGAGACACCTGGCATTGGCCCGCCAAATATGGCCCAGTTGCAACAGATGCAGCAGATGCAACAAATGCACCAGAAGCGGCAGCAGCGGGGGCATAACAGTAACGCACAAGAAAACTTGCTTGGAAGTACGCCCCAAGGTCAGCAGCTGGAGGCTCAAACGCCTAGTCACCAGCAACAAGATCAGTATCCGCAGGGCGGTCAGCAGTCAAATCTCCAGAATCAGGGTCTCCAAAATCAGGGTCTTCAAAATCAGGGTCTTCAAAATCCGAGTCTTCAAAATCAGGGTCTGCAAAATCCGAGTCTTCAGAGGGCAAACGTCTCCAATTCGAATCCGAACATGAACCCTAATCTCCTGCAGCAAAATCTTCAGCATCAGTTTTATCAGCAGCAACAACAGCAAAACATGTACCATTTACAGCAACGACATCAGATGAGCGGCCATGGGGTCGGGCCTCCTGGGGCACCACCTGGACTCAATGGAAACGCAAACAATGGCCTGACTATGGGGGAGGGTATGCTCTACCACAAACCGGACCCCATGAACGATATTATGGGAAATTTGACCGACGCAAATTTCTTGGATGACGTGATGGGTGGGGGCATGTATATGAATGGTGGGCTAGGCTTCCCAACGGAGCCACCTTTGGACGGGCTCGGGTTCGACCCGGTGGGGCCTCGGCCCATGACTGCGGCCTCCGAATACGATGGTGCCAACGGGCTTTATCAGCCGCACCCACGGCAGCAGGAGGAGCCGGGCTTCGAGGAGAAAGACGTAGATCATGCTGGCATGAACAACAATGGGGTGAATCCAGGCGACGCCTTTTCGGGCCCAAACTTCGGCTACGGCTTGAGTCATCAAGGGCATTCCGCGGGGCCAGACGACTCTGCTTATGGCAGCGACGCGAATCTGGGCAACTACAGGATGGATGCTACTTATGGGCTCGGAGGAGACGGTGCTTCGAGCGGTGAGTTTATGCTCGAGGCACCCTTATCAATGACTCTTTGAGCTCGGCTTATTGGTTATCCCTCTTTGAGTCCATTCGCAGGGCCCTTTTTATTTCAAAACAGGGGATATCATTTCGGCAGCAAAACGCTCATTGCAACCGAACGAATATAGTCTTTCGTTCTTTCACTTTGCCTGCAGGAAACTCCGCTTCACACTGAAAGCATGCTATTGATATATCAAACATGACGATAAAACAACCTTGTCTTATTTCTCGATTCCCACACATTATCTACTGTTATGTGCTAGTTCCCTCGTTTGATTTCTAGCGACATTTGGTGGGCAGTGCGGAATCCCTGCCATCTGAGCCCTAAGCGAAACCTTGAAATGAGCCTGAGCCGCTGGCGACAACATCGACAAGCCGGGTTAAGGATGCTTCATGATAAAATACTTGTGGTCATGTTTCAAAAGAGAAAAGAGGATGTTCATCAGTTTTGCAATTTTCAAACTCCACGGTTTATCATGTCGACATCAGCCGAGGAACCGTGATGCGCTAAGTGCGCGAAAGTTGTGGGGCCTTCTGACGCATCAGCATTTCGAGGTATTCTGCAGTAATCAAAACAACAGGTAGTGAAATACACAAAGCAGAAGCCAGCACCCTGGACCTCAATTTCATTGGCGTAGAAGCTTGAAGTCTTACAACTTTTGGAGCTCACATTAGCACACCCCAAATAATATATAAAAACCGCATAAATCAACAATACCCTGGCCCTTATTTCTCTTCACCAGATCCAGATCTGGAATTGTCCAACTTAATTCGATTATCAGTAATACTTTAGCATCACATGCTCCTCCAGATGACCAACTTCCACAAGAATATACTATAAACGAAGATGAATTTTGACAGGCCGAGCCACGCCACAAATATCTCGCCTGCAGAAGCCGACTGGGGAATTGAAGAGACGCTGCATCATCGGAAACGATTCGATTCAGAAAGCACTGGCGACTTCTTTCAGCCGCCGAGAATTGGGAAGTATCCTTCTCGATCTTCCGTCGTCCCTACTCGAAGTAGTTCCTTTGGTGCAGGCTCAGATACTCACCACACGAGAGCTGCTTCCTCAGACGACAATTTCAGGCTTCGAAATAACTCACATGCTTCACGGCTCGAGCTGATATACCGCCAGGAGCGTCTCCATTTACGTCTCAGTGCAACCACGGAAAACTTCAGAAAATACATCTACAAATATCTACGAATTTATCCTCTGAGGGAACTGATGGTGGAGGAGTTCAAATACAATCTAGTGCTTTCAAATCTTTTGGACGACTCGCTTGTGCTTTCCAAAAATGAGCAGGCACTCGACAATTTGCTTCGAACGAGAAAGGTAAAAGACTCGTTTATGCCGCGAGTTTTGAAAAAGGAGTTTGGCTATGATGGGATGCGGCTCAAGATTGTGAAGAGGCAATATCTGCTTCTAATGCCGTCGAATTCACAACTTTCGGCACTTCTACTAAACGTGATTGGATTGACTATCTTTCTCAACAAACGAGTCAAAAACATTAAAACACGTATCACGCACACGTCGCGTGTCAAGCTCTTCAAAATTCTCTTGATCGTTGCCACTCAAATTCTCAAGTGCAAAAGGGCGCAAGCTGCTATTGAATACTCAGAAAGCACAAACGATTTAGACGAATTCATGATCGCAAACTGCAGAATGAACAAGGCGATGATATCGCACATGATTCTTCTCAAAGAACTCGATATATTTTCGTTTTTGAGTAAACCTGCTGAATCGCGCTCTTTTCCAGGCTCTCGAGTATCTTCCCTAGCCTTAAAAAAGCACTTGGACACAACACTCACTTTTTCGATACTCAACATCAAATATTCTATTCGTGAGCTTCTTCCATTTTCTCACGGCGAATTGCTCGAGCAGTACTGCCAGATCAACAACATCAGGGTCAGTGCGATTCATGAAGTTTCGGAACCAGAGCAAGAGGAGTTGATCACTTCTGAAACATTGACGACTAAATTATCACTATTCAACAATCACAGAAGGTTCTTCGTATGCCAGCTTTTGACCGTGCACAAAAGTCCCTCGCAAAACTTTTTCATTTCCACAATCTCCCACCACTTGAGACTTGTCCTACCACCTTCCTTTGAACTGACCAGACAATCGAATAGAGTTAGGATACTCGCACAGGTTATAAAGTCGCATACGAGTACGCTCGACCAGCTTTTGCAAATGGACGAGAGGTTCACGAAGCTTCAAAGTCCTTACAAGTCTACAGACTATGCCAATGCCGACGTGTTGTCCACACACAAGGAAAACGCTAAAAGCCGGGGCCTCGAGAATGTTTTGGAACACAGTTCGGAAACAAATTTAGATAACCTCATTGATAAGTTGCTGGACGTCGTGAACAGTCTCAAATACTTCAAGAAATACAGTCAGTCCATTGACACCTTAGACAATGCCGAGGAGCACGAGGAAAAGCTCTCCATATTTGGTCTGCTCCATGGCGAGCTCCAGACAGGCTTGGACTTATTTGGTTCATGCATGGGAGAATACAGGGCAAACTTCAATACCAAATTTTACCCGATTCCATCCGAATCTTCCTCTCGTTCTAACTCTCAAAGGAATTCCCACCACAGCGATGATGCATTCAACCCTAAGCTATTTCGGACGCTGGCACTGAGGTTCAAGAAGCAAGCGATGGAAAGCACATCGGGAGAATTATCTGTTTCGGAGGACCAATCGGGTTTGGGGATTAAGAGAGACAAAAGGTCTAAGCGTGCGTCAACGGGCTTACAGCTTGGTCTCGTCACCGTCCTCGAAGATCTGAACCAATCCCGGGCCAATATCATGAACGAGCTGCGAAGTAATCTGGGATCAAATCATGAAAGTTTCAACCTGGCTGCATTCGACTCGCTCACTCGGAAGAGGGGATCTGGTCATCAAGCCAATCGCTTTTCAATGGCGTCGGTCAGCTCCAATTTGTCTGGTATCACGGATCTCATCGCATCGACTCAAATAACAACAGATGAAGATGACGGAGAAACCCTGAAGAATCTGAATTTTCTCGAAGGCGCTACCCGTGGAATGTCTAAACGCGAGCTTGAGACGAAACTCGAAGAAAGTTTAACAAGAATTTACAATTTGGAAAATGAAGTGAGACCAGTTGAAGCACAGAAAAATATTCATGATGAAAACATTCACCAATGTTCTAGCGCCCTGATAGACCCGACATTTTTAACTGATTTAGAAGCTACTCTCAATGCAAGGGGCTCTTCGCCGCGTTCCCCTGAATAGACCTATTCTCGCGGGTCGAGGTAAAACTCCTTATTCTAATGTGAAAAGTATGTTGATTTAATTGCTAGTTAATTCCTCAATCTAATTTTTGGGTGTGATTGAGCCTGAAAACTCTGGCTCTCCCTCATGATACATCGCCTCTAGGGTGTCAGTCATTGGCTCGTCTCGTGGTGTTTGACTGCCCGTGTTCGAAGACTCGGAAGCTTCATCACCCCCACCCAAGAGCAAGTAGGCGACGTCTTTTTTCTTACTGGATGAATCCTCTTTCTTCTTCGCGAAGGTGGCTTTGCCCTCCATGACAACCTGCTGAACTTGTTCCTTTTGTTTTGCACGGTCCCTCATTCTTTCTTCGATTGTTCCCTTTGTCAAGAGTCTGTAAACAGTGACCTGCCTTGTCTGTCCCAATCTATGCGCTCTGTCCATAGCTTGAGAGTCTATGGTAGGGTTCCAGTCAGAATCGTAGAAGATCACAGTATCAGCCGCGGTCAAGTTGATTCCCAAACCTCCTGCTCTGGTGGATAACAAAAATACAAAAATCTCAGGTTTAGTTTGCCAATCGTGCACCAAGTCTCGCCTGTCTTCTAACTTTGAAGAGCCATCCAATCTGATGTAGTTGTGTTGTCTGAAGGTCAAGAACTCCTCCATCAAATCCATCATCTTCGTCATCTGGAAGTAAACCAAGACTCTGTGGTCATTTTGCTTAAGCTCATCTAGTAAACTGTCCAATTTTGCCAATTTGCCTGACTCCGTAATGAATCTTGTCATAGACGGCATTCTTATATTTGAAAAATCCATCAGCTTGTTCACAGGTTTCGGAAGCATGTCGCTCTTCGGGTATTCTGGAACAGGTACTTTGCCTTGCATCAATTCAAGCTCAGAGTTCAATGGAAGTGGCAAAAGACTTGATTTGATGTGCTGATCGAATAAGACGGTGTTCAAATTTTGGGTAAATGAGTAACTGCTGCAGCTAACATTGATGGGTGCAGCAACAGCAGTAGGCTTGGCAGCGGGTTGTTGAACGTTCAAATACATTTCCTCGTGAACCTTTTGGGGAATAGAATATAATTCTTTCAATGCTTGCGAATTGCTTACCAGGCAAAAGTTGTTTTGAAGCTCGCTGATCAAAAGTTGACTCTGCTTGGGGACGAATCCCCCATCGTCACCGTAGACATAATTCAACCGATTGAGGTACCCGTAATTGATGTCGGAGTATTCTTTTCGCTCTATGGCTCGCTCAATTATATTTTGAGTCGATATCTTCTTCAACTCGGCGGGTGAAGTATTTGTGAAATTCAACCAAGTAAAGTTGTGAAGTTTGTCATCCAAAATATTATCAGGATTATAGATGCTGAACATTTCCGAAATCTTATTGCGTTGACCAACACTGTTGTTCACACCTGGGGCTAGCAAGTCATCATAGACACGGCGGGGAATGTCAAAACTGATGGAGTTTTGCAATGTGTATGCCATTTCCAAGTCAGTCTCTCTCAAAAATGACCCGGTCTCTGCAAATTTACCGAAGGCAAAACTTGAATGAACGTCAGCTCTTTCAAAGAGGTCTGGATGATTGCAAACCTTTCTAAATTGCATGACCAAATTCATGAGCGATTGGTTGTTTTCGTCGTTGCCTGTGTTCGAAAGCAAGTCAACAAGTGATATTTGAGATTTCAACATCTGATAGTATTTCTTTTGTCTGTTGGTTAAATCGCAGTAGAGATCGATCTCGAGTTTGTCACCCAATTCGCTTTGCACATTTTTCTTGACACGCCTCAACATGAATGGTTTCAAAATGACATGCAAACGCTTGAGCTGCTCTTCGTTGAGTTGTGTATTTGACTGTGCATGGCTTTCAATATCTTTGGAAAACCAATCACTAAATTCGTCGTGAGAGTCAAACAAAGAAGGCATGATGAAATGCAATAAAGCCCACAACTCTTGCATGGAGTTCTGGATAGGAGTACCTGTGAGCAAAAGCCTATTACGGCACGAAAAACTCAACAATGACTTCCACCTGGAAGACTGCGATGACTTAATGGCTTGCGCCTCATCCAAAATCATATACTGCCATTTCATTTTTTGAAAGTATGCCGCATCTGCGACAACAAGCTGATAGGAAGTCACCAACACATGGAATGGGGCATCTTTGCCATATCTGAGACTTTTCCGATCCCAGAATTTTCTGAGAACTTTACGGTCTTTTGTGTTTCCCCAATAGGGAAGAACCTTGAATCCTGGCACGAATTTAGAAATTTCTTGTTGCCAGTTGTGTAAGGTCGAGGCAGGTGTCACCACCAAAAAAGGTCCCCATATGTTGTGAGCCTCAGCCAAATACGACAAAACTGAGATGCTTTGAACTGTTTTACCCAACCCCATCTCGTCAGCCAAAATACCATTGATGCCCTGCTCATATAAATTTGCTAGCCAATTGAGACCTTTAACTTGATACTCCTTCAATGTGCATTTCAACATTTTTGGCTGCTCAATGCTGAGATCACCGAGAAGCGTGGGGTTCTGAAAGTTTATTTCCTCTCCATTGGTGTCGGGATTTCTGAAAGAGTCATCGAAAGTTTCAGCACGAGATTTAGCGCTATTCAAAGCATTTTGTGCATTAGCGGCAGCGGCTTTGTGCAACTCTTCCTCGTTTTCGCTATCAAAATCAAGCGAGTTGATGTCTGTTTGCTTGCCCTCAACTCCGTGGTATTTATCCAAATGATTTTCCGATTTGTCCTTGAAGCGGGGGTCAGCATCAGAGCCTTCAATTTCGTCTGTCTTGATTTTCTTGCTTATGAAGTGAGAATACAACTCCGTTTGAGTAATCAAGAAATTCAACTTCCTCGACTGTCTCCTGGACTCTCGATCTTCTTCTTCCTTTTTGGCTTTATCGATTAAGTCCTTTTCGTGCTTTTTGCGAGCATCACGCTCAATACGTTCATTTCTTTTCCAAAAATTAAACATCTCCCTCATGGCTCTGCGAGCCTTTGAGGTCAAATCTTTTTGGTTTTTGTTACTCCGCATTTGCCATCTCTTGGCTTCTCTTGATGCCAAAACAGCAGTTTTTCTCATGTTTATGAGTCTAGCTTGGTTTGATTGCTGCATCAATCTCGAAACTTTTGGGCCATCTTTTCTAGATAAATCTCTCCAAATACCAAGAAAAGTATTGTCATATTGTTTGACAATTGATTTCATCTCTTTTGCTTTGTTGGGCGAAACTTTTCCTTCTTTTGAAGACAGAGCCGAAGATGAAGCTGCTTCTGCTGACAGCGTGGGCACTTTAGAGTTTAAGTCTCTCAATGAAAGTCTGATTTTGAGTCTTCCCGTCTCTTTTGCGTCCCGTGCCCGTGAATCATTAGCAGGTTCGTCGCCCAAATCGGTCTTTCTGCGCTTTGTATCTTTTTCGTCGATCATAACGCCACGCTTCAGTAATTGTCGTGTCTTTTTGGTGACTTTGGAGTCTATGCTGGAGGCTTGCTTACTTCTGGACGATGGTTGCAAGTCTGCGGTCAAGCGAGCAGAAGCACATTCCTCGAGCATCTGTGTTCTTGCAGCCATAGCCGCGTCATCTCTGGGCATTCGAGTCGAGCCAATGTTAAGACTGAAATTTTCAGGCGCGTCTGTCTCTTCTAGGAGGATCTCCTCAGTGGTCACACGATCGATATATCTGGAGACCAATTCCTCGGAGCTGGCGAGCTTTTGCTCCAAGATGCCCATTTCCGCAGCCAATATACTAAGCTTCAGTGACTCCGAGATCACTCGATCGAGCTTCGTCACTGTATTCACTTTGTCTTCGAAAAGCTTGAGGTAAGACAAATCAGTCGGCGCGTTCTCGGGAATCGGCAGAGGGTCAGCCACCATACACTCATGCAACTCGACACGAGAAGACGAGCTCTTACCATTATTCGCATGTCCGTTTGTATGCTCCTCGGCCGTGCCGTTCACATGTAGAGGTAATGAGCCGCCTGTTTCGTCTTTGTCAGCCAGCGAATCGAGGGAATTTGCAACCAACGAATTAGAATGGCCGTTTGGGTAAACCACAGAGACGGCGCCGTTTACATCACCAGAATGGCCATTGGGGATAGTGGGCGCCAGCGGGCTGGGCTCAGAAAGCAAGGATTGAAGGTTCATAGTGGCAGGAGCTACAGGGATCAGGTCTCACAGGCCGGAGTCAGGTGGCGTGTCCTTTGGGAGAATGACTTGTTGTGGATAGTCACAAAGCCGTGTGTACAAGTGGGCGTCTTTTTTTTTGCGCTTGGCCGAGTGAGTTTTTTTTTTCTAACCCCTCCCTTTCCTTTCCTTCTCAGACGGACCCAGCCAATTCGCTTTTTGTCGAGCGAGCGAGCGAGCGCTCTCGGTCGAGTGCGCTTTCGCTGGACTCGAAGGCCGATTCTGTTTGCCAGGAAAGACGGCGACGCGCTGCGAAAAATTCAACACTTTTTTTTTTTGCAGCACGCACGCGAGGATGTATCAGTATATATATACCCCTCAGTGAATAGCGGGGAAGGCAGGGGTGAAGGGCTTGAATTGCATGCCTACTTGGAAAAGGCTTTCAAGATCCTTTGGACCGAATCATGCTTTAAACTCGATTTTCTCGCCCTTCACTTCTTACCCGCTATTGTCAATGTCGCAGATCGCACGAAACTTCACGACTTCGGATGGTCGCGCGCGCCTCGCATGTTGATGTAAAATGAGGCGAGCGAGAGGCCATGCCGCGCACGTGACCAAAGACACCCTTGAGTACTACGGTAAACATGATTGAAAAAACAAGACAGGAGCCGATGCATCAAAAGGCTTATCCATTAGATCAACATGATAGCTAGAATTTTTCATAACACTGTGACATCGAGTTGTCTCGAACCCGCGTGCAAAGGAGTGATCTGAATTTGGCTCGAACGATGACTTTTGCCCTGGATTACAGTCTTATCTGAGCATAGACAGCCAACCATTGAATTTGATCCTACAGCTCTTTGATTTTGTACTCACTTGGTCCGATTATGGCGAGGTGATGCCTCAAATCTCGATGTTATTCCATGTCGATTGGCTTGTTCACGTGAAAATAGTCACATGACTACCCTCACATCACGTGACTGATCACGAGATGTTCCGTGGAGGCGTGGACTCGAACCCACTTTCGGGAGTGATATCAATTGTCAAACTTATCACGAAATTTACCATGGAACACCCCGCTTTTACTCTTGCTGGATTATGTGCTGTCGGAGGTACAATGGGATACCTTCGTAAGGGATCTGTGCCCTCTTTGGTTGCCGGAACCGCCTTCACTGCCCTCTATGGCTATTCTGGATATTTGTTGAAAAACAACGCGGACTGGGGCTTGGAGTTGGCTCTCGGCTGCTCAATCGCTTTGCTTGCCGCTGGTATCGGAAGATCGGTGCCTACTAAGTTTTCTAAGCCAGTGCCCTTGTTGTTGTTGGGTTTGGGCTCATTGTCTTCCGCTTACTACGCTAAGAAATACAACGAGTTCTATGACCTTTTTTAGGAGTCGTGTCACGCCATGCTCGGCTTACATTGTACATAGTTTTTATTCAAACGAAACTGGATTTTTGAAATTTTGACCGCTAATGAAATGCTAATTTGTTGCTCAAACGTCATGTTTGAATTTCACGAGCTGAACGACCTTGGTAAATAAAGAAGATGCTTCACGGGCAGTTGTCATGAAGCCAATAACAAACAATCTGGCATGACCTATCACACCGAAACCTTCAAAAAGTTGTCCTATTAGTGAATAATCAACTACTTGTTTGTCACAAAAACAGAAAAAAATATCCTGTACTCTCAAGGGCCTGTGGTTACGCCGCTTGTCTATTCTGAAAAGGAGTCATATATTAATACGTTGTTTTGGTAACTTGTCGGCTTGCCGAATTTTACTGGTATATTCGAGTCACAATTCATATAATTAAGAGGAATGGGGGCATGCTGGCCCACATTTTCTTGAAACTGGGTACGATTGACAAAGCAGCTCAAATCCCAATACAAGGATATTATCTTGAAGGAAAATTATTGTGAAAATCTCGTTCACTATTCGGCTTTCCCCTGGTCGTGTCTTCATGGACATTTCATGCTTGAAATGGTACAATATACGCTTGCCCTGAATTCTATTCTAACAAACCAAAAAGCGTTTCTGAATAAGAACAAACTTCTCGCTACAGGTGATGCAAAGTCATAATTTTAAACCTTTATTTTTGAATTTTCCCGAAATCAAGCTATTTTATACATATTATTTTTCATTATTCATCATGCACCAGACATGCCTTTCATGCATGGTTTGTATTGAAGCAAGCGCCACTTAATTAAGCTCGATCACAGAGATCTTTCTCTCTCTAGCCACAGTACCGTCAGAAACAGGGGAGAGACTGTCACCGACTGGAGGGAATTGTGGGGACACAGGCGAGACATTTGGGATCACAAATGGCTCAGAGACGTCCGTGGACAATTGCAAGAAGTTTGTAAGAGAAGACATTGTATTTTGAGTGTGTCTGTGTTTTGTTTGTTGTATGAGAGTGAAACGTGGAAGAGGCCTGTTTGTTCGAAAAAAGAAGCAAGTGTTATTTGTTTCAAGAAGTGGAAATTTCGCCAATGGGAGGGGGTGTTTGCCATTTATATACTTCTCTGTGGACTTGTACTTCCGAAAAGGCCGAGTGGGACATCTCTGCGAACTCCGAAACTCCGAGCCGCCGATGCCCGCACTGTGACGTCAAACGAAAGAGATGACTAAGAGTCGTTTGCGCGCTTATCATGCCGTTCTTATTGGAGGCTCGCGATACTGCGCCCGCTGGCCCGGCTCGGCTCGTCGCCCAATAAAGTTATTAAAGTTTTTTACGGGAATACTACTCAAGCACAATAGGGGCTGGAGTTCCATAGTCTTCGATGAGAATAGTGAAATTCGAAAAAAAAAAAGTTTTACGAAGACTTCTCTTGCCAGAAAGCAAAATCAATCATTTACAAGGCGGTGACCAACAGAAGGGAAGATGGGCAGATTAATTGGACACATTGCCAAGCCGATTATAATTCCGTTCGAGTCAGTCACTGATTCACCCGTCTTGTGGTCGTTGCTTGTAGTGTTTTTTATCATGATCGAGAAGAGCAAAGGTGGGATTTTGAATTTGGAACATTGATGATGGGGCGACTATTTTAATTTCCTGGATTTCAGAATTACAATCGGGCTCAATTGGCGAGAAAGAAGCCGAGTCGGAATTTCATTACTTGCTCAAACTCATTGCCTGATTTTTCCTCGTGAGCAAGATTCCATATTGCGAAAGTGGGGCGGGCCAAAATGGTCTGATTAGAGCCAGTGGGAACATGAGAAGAAGTGTTTTGTAAGAGGAACCAGACATTGATTTCTAGCCTTATTATTTGTTCGAAGAACATGCATTCCTGAGAAAAATCTATCAAGGCTGAAGACTTACTTTTTTACTATAGACGGATCCCGAGCAATGCCGTGAAATTTGACCCTAAGATTTGGTCTGGGTCATTGATTTTCGGGTTCGGACTTGTATGTGCGGCTCCGCTTATGCGGGCGCGTTTCAGCCTTCATCTTCGGATCAGCGGAGGAAATCGATACGAGACACCAGTCGCGAAATTTCAGTCTACGGAGGAAGGAGGACTAGAGGGGCCACGGCGATATAACAAGAGCATGTCGTCAACCGTTTCTTGTAGGAAATGAGTAAGCTCTTTTCCAAGTTCAATGATTCAACGAAAATGGATAGTGTTTCATCATTGTTTTTTGTGTTAGATCAGTTAAGCTACTCTCGAAAAACTGCGGAAAATAGTTTCTGACTTGAACGATCTTCTCTCAGATGTTTTTTAGATGACAAATTTCACCTAATTTCCGAGGGAAAGAAATAAATAGATTAGTGGCCCAAAGCATGAAGTCCTCGAAAAGAATTACTGCCGCTTGTATAGTACTTTTTCATTGCCGAATGATCAGGTAGGTTCTGGGTCGGAAAAACATACACTAGGCAATTATGGGGTTTCCGAATTGGGGAATCTGACGTGTCAGGAGCCTCGAATTTGTTAAGCGTTCTAATGTTCTGCTATTGATGTGCTTCGTTTACGTGAATCGTTTATGTGTTGGTTAGTTGGCCACGATAATGATTGACCAGCTTATTAAGCACGCTGACCGATTGGCAACTGGAAAACGACCACTTGTCTACCGGCTACTCAGCATTGTCGGCTAGGCTCCCAATATTATTGAGAAAGAAAAATACATGTTTCCTATTGTTTCCCTATTGTTTCCCCTCAGATAAGAGTTTCAATCAACTTGACTATGGCTAATGTACACGCTGTCTACATGAATAACTAATGGGCATCCCGTATCTCAAAAGATGAGCACATACTCATGAAGTTAGGAGATTTGGAGTCTGTGGCGTTGGGATCTACTAAAAAGGTATACATGAGCTCCGATCTTCACAATGCAGTGAGTTCTTCGAGTCGGCTCACGCCAGCTCGTCAGATGTTGGCTTTAGAATATGAAAATATTTTGTTTGATTTGAAACGGCAAGTCTCTCGTTAAATGCACTAAGGTTCTGGACGAAAGTGCTGGGACAACACCTACGGAGACAGAAAAAAGGTTGTTTTTCAATTGGAAGATGTTTACCAAGCCAGATTGCGGTGTATTGCATTGTAAGAAAAATACAAGACTCTGTGGTTATTGTCCTCATTGTCATTCGGGTGTCTATTGTGGCAAAAGTTGTTTTCTCAAGGCAGAGAAATTAGTGTCTGAATTGAGAAGTGAGCGACGATTGTGCCAGTGCACAGATTATGAAATTGTCATTCTATGTATCAGTATTGTTTAGTTTGGGTCTCATTGGTCGACTGAGGAATTTTCCTTTCAGATGCTTTTCAGAAAGCCAGATTGAGCCTGTTCTCCTTAATGGTTTTTCAATTTTGGCTTTTTTCAATAAGATGAGCATAAAATAGATGACAAAAGCCTTTTTTCAGCTGAGTTCAAAACCTCTTGTTTCTCAAAATGAGTAATTCATTCAACCTAGCTTCTTCCACAGAACACCATCCTTTACCAGGGTGGAAATAGTCATCTTTTGCTGTTTATCAATAAAGTCTTGGAGTGTAGGTCCTATTCTAGAGCTGAAGCATTACAACAAGAACACTTATGGCTCTTCTTGGCTCCACTCAAGGTGTTAATTTTTCTGCAAACTGAATGATTGATCTTTTCTTCTTTTTTTAAATTAAAAAAAAAACGGCATATTGCTTGTCATAGACAAACAATTCAGGACAATGCAACTGTTTAGGATCCTTTGAATGAGTGTGGCATTCTTTTTAAAGATAATATCAGCGGAGTAAATGCAACTTATTGGACAAATCGCTTGTCTTGCAATTCAGAAAGGATCTGCGAGAAATTTCAAAAAGGCTCCGGTGGAAGCCACGGTACTGAGGAAATTTTATGAGCCATTATCTATAATTCCAGAACATATCAGAATCCCAAAGAACATAAGCTTTTCAAACCCGAATCATCTTACAATGCATGAGAGGGAAATTTCACCTTCGAACGAGAGGTGGTGACTTCAACGTAGTTCGGTTTAAAAGGGCTTTCTTTCCTCTGCGGATACTGTATTTCCAAACACTCATCAATAATGATCCTCGACTTCCAATTGAAAGTGTTGGTGGCCAGTGCCGCATGCATGAGCATTGCACAGGGCCTCATCAAACAATCAATTAGCGCCCAAGAATCCGCCAATTTCCCAGTGTCATTCTCCATCGAACCAAACGAAAACTCGCAAATTTCAGTTATCAACTTTGATAAAAACTTCAACAGCGTCGAGATTTCGAAGAGGGATCAGAAGCAAGACACAATTGTTTCTTTGATCTCTGCGCTTGTAAGCAAACTCAAGGAGCTTGGACTTGGCTGGCTTATCAACGAGGAATTGTTTTCTGAAATCTTACAAAAAGGAGCTGATCGGGAATTGCACTACCCTATAGGCGTCACTCACAGGGTGCTGGAAGTCAGTCATGGCCACAAAGTAAACTTGGGATACTGTGCAAAGCCGAGATTCATCGATACGCCTGCCAGCAGAAGAAATGCTGGCGAGAACTTTGGTGGAGTCCAAAGTTCAGAAGACGGCTTCACTTTGGTTAGCGTTGTAAGTGGACACAGTGACTTCTTTTCTCCAGATAAAGACTCTGTCGAATTATGTAAAAAGGCGGACGAAGTCATCATTGGCATGTTTCATCGTGTCATCGATAAGTCCACCTTCAGGCCCAAAGAATTAGTGAAGATATCGTGGGACGGATTGAAAAGCCTAGGGGCCCCAGCAGGATGCCTTTCTATGCTCCATGCCATAATAAGTCCACAGAATCAGATTCGTATCACCAATCTCGGCAGTTCATGGGCTGGGCTTTACAGAAATGGAGAGTTGGTACAAGCCACCGAGCCACAAACGCACGAAGATGGCTCCGAATACCAAGTTTGCAATGAAGTTGCTGGCTTATCTGCGGGCTATACAGACTCGGCACAAGACAGTGCAGAGTACACATGGCAAGCACAGGAAGACGACATCTTTGTTGTGGTCTCTAGAGGAGTTCGGGAAGTCTTATCCACAGAGGAAATCGCGAAAGCTTTTACGTTGATCAAGAGTCTCGGCCCAGAGGCTGACGCTTTTAGGCACGAAACAGACCCTGACTTGTTCTCCATGGGAATTGTGAAGGCAGCTCGTATTGTGTCTGGAGGCCAGCCAAATACTGATATGCTAGCAGAAGTTGTGGGCATTGGTGCAGCTATCTGATGGCTCTGAGCATTTTTGGTTTGTGTGGGGTGTTCTTTGTTACCTGGAGAGAGGCCAAATCCCATAGTACAAGAGGCTGTAAAGGCAAATTGGGAAAGACGAGTTTTCCTTGTCTCTGTTATTATTTTTTTTTTTTTTAATTTGATTGACCTTACCAGTGGAATTGCCCAACTATAGTGAAAGAGATTTGTTCAAAGTTTCGCTTGAGAACATCTCTGAGTGAATAAAGCAAAGCACCATAACTTCGTTACATGCTTAACTAAGCCATCATGGAAAAGAAAAATATTGAACCCTACTTATTAATCCTCATCACTGCTCTCAAGTTGACTGAAGACTTCGGCTTTGGTTCTGACCAGTTTATTCGGTTGAAATCAGGAGATGGTGAAATCAGAAGTTCACCGCTCACTCCAACAAGCTCCCTCTACAAAAAACACGCAAACTTTAAATCATGCAAAAATCAAACAGCCTGTACTTAAATTTGATCAGAGGGCATTTTTAGAAAAAAAATCTGTTTTAAACTTCCTTCAACACTCGAGGATTCTTACATAGTGGGCCTTTGATGAGTGATAAAGTACAGGATACGATATCCGAGTAGAAACCTATCGTTGATAACCGATAAGGGCCAAACCGGTTGAGGGCCAAAGCGTGAAGAGTTTTCACGTCCCACGTCTGGTTCTACTCCCTATATGCAATGAAGCGTTTCTTCGTGATAGTTCACATTATCAACATGTCATATCATTAGCATTTCAAGGATAAATACGGGGTCGATAATCATTTACTTCCCCAATCCCACATGAGTAGACACCTTGTTGTCATTGATCCCGTTTCCATTCACTAAGGAATAGACTCACGTTGGGACTTGGCGAGAGGAAGTATCAAATCAAATTTTCCGTCTGTTTTACGACAGGAGTCACCTGATATTCAAAATCAAAAAGGGGGAATTAGGGGCTCGATGCACCAAATCTTTCAAGTAAATGGATATTTTGCCGCTTGTATAGCCTCGCATATTGCTTCTCGGCTGTCGAGATTGGTGACAACGTTATTGAGCTGTGACAAATCCGGTGATGAGGAGACTTTCAGAAAAAGTGGTTGATACCGTTTACCTGACCCCACTAACAGTTATCTGTGCCTACACTTTCAGCCGATTCCGGTATTAAATCTACCATAAATTAGGATGTAAGCATGACTGGGGCCTTTGGAGTGAGGCAGCAAAGCCTGAAATAGGCCAGCGTGAGCTTTTCGCTGCGCCCAAGAGCTCATACAAAACATGGTCAAGTAGGCTTTATATCAGAGAAATGTGTGTACGATTTCGCATGGCTGGTGTTTCGAATAGCTTTCCAACATACACAAACTTAATTCTTTGAGACCCTGAAGAGAGCTCAAGAAGTTCGACTGCACATGTCGTTCATTCTGCTTCTTTATTCATTCTTCCCACCACAGGCTCTAGCGCGAATTCAACGAAGTGTCGATGAGCTTCTTCTAAGCCTTCTGCCTAATCCCGTGTACCAACGACGAAGACCTACGATAATGTCTTACAAAACTAAAAAAGAGTTTTGTAATTTGGGATCAAAATATAAATTTCTAGCTGCAAATATCAAAAAAAACGGGGTCTTTGTTGAAAGAGACCATGGACAATAGTACACGAATGCAAATCTGTCTGGCCTATGTATGAAGCCATCCCAAATCATTTAGGTAGCAGCAACAGTAGTGGTCTCGCCAACAGTAATAGTCTGAACAGCAGTGGCGGTGGCAGCACTCTCAGCGGCACTGGAGGCAATCACGTGAATCTTGGAGACCAGGAAAGATGGGACCAAACCAGTATCGTTGGACACGGTCTGACCGTTCCACCAAGCTTGCACGTCGGCTTGGTCGGCGTTCTTGTAAAAATGGATGAACAGCGCCACGTCCTCCTCGCTAGCAGCATCGATGAAGTTGAAAAGATCGGTCATGGCAGTGGCATCGTTGGTGCTGTCTCTCTTGGTAGCACGACCAGAGGTGGTGGTGCATGGGGTAGTGGTCTTAGAAGTCGTGCATGGGGTAGTGGTCTTGGAAGTCGTGCAAGGAGTGGTGGCAGGCTTGTTGTTGGTAGGCTTCTTGGCGGCCTGGAGTAAGAAAAGAGCCAAAAGCAAGCAGCATCTCTTGCCGTTGTAGTGGGTCTCAAGAGCGTCAGAAGATTGCTCAGAGATAGCCACTGGAGAGGCCGTGGTGATGGCGGCAAGAGCGAGAGTAAGAGTGGTGGAGAGCTTCATCGGATTGTTTGCTTGAATGAAAGTGAAGACTGAATTTGGTTTCGAGAAGAAACATTTTGCCTCTATTTATACTTTCTCAAGTTCCCCTACATTTCTACAATCCACGGCGTTTCCGCCATTTGCGGCCATTTTGGCTTTGCTTTCGGAAGAAGCTCATCCTGGTTTTGCAGCCTGTTATCAAATTAAGAAACGATCAGTATGCTGGCGCCAGAGCATGCACGAAAGTGCCTCGCTCAGCCATTTACATGATATTTCAAGTTTTTCACTTTGTTGGAGTCTCCATCTCGTCTAAGAGCATATGGCTAAATATCCTGATTTTCGATTGCCCTATATAGATGTGGCGTTTGGTCTCACTCACCTTGAAAGTATCTTCTTTGGTCTAGCACCTGATCCAGAGCACCTGATCCAGGACTATCAAATGACCAGGAATGAAATCTATTGCATTTGTGGTCCACCTTACTTATAGGGCGTCGATGCAAGAAAACGCCTCACGGAAGGTAAAATGGACTTAAGTCTGTGTGCGTCCACGCCCGGAACGAAGAGTTCGTTCAAGAAGTGCCACCCACAGGGCGGCGTATCTGCTCTCATTGCGCCAAAAGAAGACATATTTTAATGAGAAAGGAGGCAGACCCTTGCTTGAGAGCTTACGGGCGACACGCCCTTTTGAACATTTCAAGAGCAACCACGCCTTGAACAAACCGAAAATGGCCTTATAATCAAGTACTTTCCAGAATCATGCCTGACTTGGAGCCACTCGTTGACAATTTTTTTTGTTTTACTCCTCGATACATCATGCGTGAGTGTCAAGCCTCAAGGCACATGCTCAGGGTCAAGTGCGAGAACCAAACGCCGTCGCGACCGCGGTGTTTGCTTACGTAGCGGTATTAGTGGTAAAATATGGGGAGACGACCCATACACCTTACTGAAAAATATGAAGAGAAATCCGTAGTGACCTGACCCCTATTCCGTCTCGAAGTATGCTTTCACTTTCCGACCTCCAATCTCAAGGGACAAGCCGGATCAATCACCAGAAAAAAATGCTTCCTGCGTCCAGACGTTACGCGGCTTTGTTCTGCATGAAACCGGCGCTTTATCTTTATGCAGTTTTTATGCAAACTCGCCTGTCTGTTGCGCAATACGCGTAAAGCGGCAGTGAATGTTTGGCATAAACTCTATGACTTGAGATAGATCTGTATTCCACGTTTATAAACTTGTTGAGGGTTTATTACACTAAATTGGAATGATCATTCAGCTGGTAAGCTTTACTACAAACTTTGTGTTGTTTGGGGCCAGTTAGTGTGATGAACTCTTGTTCGGCAAAATAAATCAAATCCTGCCAGTGGGTGGTGTAGTACAGCTTTATAGTCTATTTGAAAATAGGCAAATCAGCTATGGAAACAAGGCGGCGCTTTGCAACTAGCCAGCTTTTTGAAATAAGGGATTTGACTTGCATAAACATCCTACCCATTAATGTCGACCAATTGATCGGATTTTATGACCTGAGATTTTTCGATTATTGAGCTATTTCCACAAAGGCTCCTTGAAGCCTGATTTTATGAAATTACTTGAACTGATAGTCTAGTCTTCTGTCTTGAATGATCATTTGGCACAAGACATGAGAGGCTAAAACACATTACGCTTTCATTCATTCGAGCTCATGAGATCACTTAGCTCGGAGTCAGAGGGATCCATTCCAAAGCATCGTGCTGAGATTAATTCACACTCCGATTGGCTACCTCTTGTTTGTATCGTTTCCTTCGCTTTTTGCGGAGCTCAGACTATTATCACCTCTCAGGCACTCCAGATCTCAGATGAAAAATCGCCCGCAAATCTTTTCGGCGCGTCAAAAAGAAAGTCGGATGTATCACTGAGGATTATGAGACCAATTTTATTCTCCTTTGTACGTGACTTCAAGTGGCAATCACAACTGCGACCATTTTGAAATAGCATGGATAAAGTAAGCACTAAGTGAACAGGACGAGATTGTGGTTGCGGTTGCTCGGCTGTAACGATAGTTTGTCGAAGTTGGGCATTTTGAACTCAAGGTGAAGACGTGATACTTTGTGGAATAATGAATGGCACATTGAAAGTATTTTTTAAAGGTATTTTTGACGAAAGGCTTAAAGTCATGCTTTCAGAAGTGCTCCGATCGCTTACAGTGTAGATATGGATAAATTACAAGCAAAGAATACGACCTAAGAAGATGTGAAAGTGTTGAACACCCCGAAACTATTTTTGTTACAGGAGAAATCTGGTGATTGAGGATTAAGTTTCAGCGTCGAATAGAATCCTACACGAAAAGCTCCCTATCTCCTTCAAATGCTCCACGAGTCCTCCATTACGTCGGCCATTTTCAAGGGTTTGCAGGCACACTTTTCCAATCTGGTCTGCTGCAAGCGAAACAAAACGCAAGTGCAAATACAATTTCAGGAAGAATGGCACCGCTCATACTGCTCATACTGTATCATAAATAAGAAACATAAAAGGACATGTGTGGTATTATTACTATTGACAACAAGTTCACATTTAAGCAGCAACCTCGGCAGCAGCCTCTGGAGCGGCCTCTGGAGCGGCCTCTGGGGCAGCCTCCTTGGCTCTGTAGACGTTGACCGTAGGAGCTGGAACAGACTCGTCCTCCTCCTTGTACTCGGCGATCTTGACGGCGTCTGGCAAGGACTTAGGACCGAACTTGTTCTTGGCAGGGTCTCTCATGATCTTGACTCGGATACCCAAAACACCCTGTCTCATCAAGACGTGTCTGATGGCAGAGTCGATGAAGTCCTTGGTTGGTTGACCGGAGTGGATCATGAAACCGTCAGCGTACTTCTGGGACTTGGCTCTGGCGGCTCTCAACTTACCGGAGATGACAACCTCAACACCCTTGGCACCAGCGGCCATGGTGAATCTCAACACACCGTAGGCGGCTCTTCTGATTGGCAAACCAGACAACAACTTGGCCTTCAAAGCCTCAGCCTGGACAGCAGCAGACAAAGCTCTCTCCTCGACTCTCTCGGCGTAGATGACAATGCCCTCTGGGGACAATCTGAATCTCTTGACGATCAAGGAGGTCAACTCGTGGATTCTTCTACCTTGCTCACCCAAAACACCCTGGGTGTTAGAGGCCTTCACAATAACCTCCAACTTGGTTGGGGTCTTTCTGACCTCAACACCGGCGTAACCTTGCTCGGCCAATTCTCTGGTGAAGAATTCGTTCAACTCGGCGAAGAACACACCATCGGCGACTAACTTTCTCTTCTTGGACAAGATTTGCTGGGCAGACATTTTTAATTTAACAGGGTAGAGAAGAAGTCGTTTGGGTGAAAATGGGAGCGCAAAATTTTTCAGTTGCGAGTGCGCACTGCGCTTTTGGTGAAGGACACGACCATTGAGATTGAAACTTGTGGACATCTCGCGCGATGCTGTGGACTGTCACGTGAGTATCACGTGAATGACACGTGAGCAGCCACGCGCTGTTGTTGCGCAGCCGGTGCTCTTTCCAAGTGGACCGAGGTTATGTAGTGACTTGCCATCGACGAACAGTTTGGCTTGATCTGATTTGGGGACCCAAACTTTAGTGCAGACACAAACTCTAATTCAGGCACAAACTTTAGTTCAAACACTTGAAAAAATAGCGTTAGTAGTGCCCAGAACACAAATTGTGAGCTGGGAAATTAACAGACAGAATGCCCGTTACTGGAGCAAGGATGAAGCATGTCCATTATACCTTTTTCAGTCAACTGCACCTCTCAGCTTACCCAAGCACCGACGTAAAAAGCGCAGTGAAGAAATTGCAAATGCGTCATAAGGGTTTACAATATTGTAAATTTCGTATTGTTTTTATTGATCTTGCGGCTTTATTGATTTTTGTGGCTATTTGTGGCTTTCTGTTTTTCATAAAAAGACACTTATACCAATTTACCTGGCATTGTGTCTGTGATGATCGACGTCATGTAAAGAGGCTGATTTACGGCGAATAGACTACATTTTACGTGACCTGAAGCCTAAGATCAGCGTTGCATTCCAAAATGTTTGATATCGTCTTTTAGACAGTTGGCATTCGAGTCAAGAACAAAAAAGCTTGACCAAGTTTTTTAGTACGAGTACTTATAATTTGCCTTGACCCACTGCTCAAGCACTGCGTTTCAAAAGCTCAGATTCTAGGTAGATATGTAAACTACCAACATACTTGAGGCACAAAAAACACCATTGGAGAGTTCTTCTCTTGGCAGTCCCATCGTAAGATTTGCTTTGCTTTGCTTTTCTTTTCTTTTCTTTTCTTTCTTTCCAAGGCCTGTCTCATTCTTTTCTTTTTTGTTTACTTGTCTCGATCTTCTCTCACCCTACTCTTTTTCAGTTCTCGATCTCACCCCACTCATCTTTCTTTCTTGTCCTCTAATCTCATGCTCCTCTCTTTTTGCTCGTCTCACGCATACTCGTTCCCCAATCTGTTTTTTTTTTTTTATTTGTTTCTTACACTATACATGTCTTCATGGAATAGGGCTCTTTACACTCAGAACCTGTCTCCAACCCATTGCCTTGCAGACTTGAACAATGCAATCCATGGACCATAGCCCTCCCAATCTGCTGACTCCTGTTTAGGGTACCACGAGTTTGATTCCAATCTGGTGACTCTTTCTGGATGAGGCATCATGGCTAAGACTCTACCATTGGCATTAGAGATACCTGCCACGCCTTCGGGCGAGCCATTAGGATTGAAGGGATAGCTCTGTGCTGGCTTGCCGTAGTTGTCAACGTATCTGATGACGGTCTGCTGCTCCTTGCTGAAAGCGTCTTTTTCTTCGACACTCTTGAAGCTGGCTCTACCCTCGCCGTGTGCAACGGCAATTGGCAACTTCGAGCCCTTCATATTCTGCAAGAAGATCGAGTTGTTGCTCTCAGAGCTCTCGACTTCCACCATGACAAATCTGGCCTCGTACTGCTCACTGAAGTTTCTCTCGAAAGTGGGCCAGTTCTTTGTGCCAGGAATCAACTCGGCAATTCTGCTAAAAAATTGACATCCGTTACAGGCACCGAACGCAAACGTGTCGTCTCTGTCTTGGAAAAACTTCTTGAACTCGTTTCTAGCGATCTCGTTGAACAACACGGATTTGGCCCATCCAGCACCAGCTCCCAAAACATCTCCATATGAGAAACCTCCACATGCAGCCACACCGGTAAAGTCATCCAATGTGACTCTGCCGGTTAAGATATCTGACATGTGCACGTCGTAAACATCAAACCCAGCTTGTCTGAAAGACCAGGCCATTTCCTGCTGAGAGTTCACACCCTGCTCTCTCAAGATGGCAACCTTTGGTTTCTTTTCCAGCGCGGGCACCTTGATCTCGCTTGGATTAAATGTCAACTGGTACGAGATACCTGGGTCGGCGTCATCCGAAATTGACGCGTACTCCTGGGCACTGGTCTCTGGATTGTCTCTCAATTTCTGAATGTGGTACGAGGTGTTGCTCCACAATTTTTGCAACTCTGCTCTGGTGTTCTCATAGATCTGTTGCTCGTTGAGCTTGATTGACAATGTCTGGGCTTTGGTGGGTTTTCCTATCACAGACACGTAGTTCTCGCCCACGTTGTTGTCCTTGAGGATCTGGACAAACTTCTCGAGGTCAGCAGACCTGATCTGGAACACGGCACCAAGCTCCTCATTGAACAACTCGGTCAAAGCATCTTCTTTTGTGGTCAAGCTCAAGTCAGCCCCGCAACGGCCCGCAAAAGTCATCTCGCTGACTGTGGTGAACAAACCACCCTCAGATCTGTCGTGATAGGCCAACACGTCCAAGTTCTTGTGCAAGGCTATCAACGCGAGCAAGAAATTCTTGAAAAGTGTGTGGGAGTGCACGTTTGGCGAGGAATCACCTACTTGTTTGTAAACCTGAGCCAACGCCGAGCCGCCCAAAGACTTGGCCACGTCCGCGGCCAAATCAACAAGCACAAGCACGGTATCCTCGTCGAGTAGTCTGATCTCTGGGGTCCATGTGTTGGACGTGTTTGAGACCGGTGCAAACGCTGTGATGCACAAAGACAATGGAGCCGTGACCTCCTTGTCACCCCACTTCATCTTCAAAGACATCGAGTCCTTGCCTACAGGGATCGACACGCCCAAGTCGGGGCACAAATCGAGCCCGATCGCCTGAACGGCCTCGTACAACTTGGCGCCCTCTCCCTCGTGGGAGGCGGCAGACATCCAGTTGGCGGACAACTTGACAGTGTCGAGCGCAGGAATGTCGGCGGCAAACACGTTGAGCAAGGACTCGGCCACACACATCTTTGCCGACGCGGCGGCGGAAATGAGCGCGAGAGTTGGTTTTTCGCCCATTGCCATGGCCTCACCCGTGCTCAAGATCAGGTCACCCAACGATGTGTTGGTGACACCCACGTCGGCCACAGGGACTTGCCAAGGGCCTACCATCTGGTCTCTGTCGACCAAACCGGTGATGAATCTGTCGCCGATGGTGATCAAGAAATTTTTTGAGCCCACGGACGGAAGCTGCAACACCCGCTGCACGGACTCGGAAAAGTCCAAGTTTGCAGTGGCAAACGGCGTCAACTGCAAGTTCTGGGTCACTGCGGTCTTTGACATTTTTGGTGGCTTGCCGAACAAAACAGACATGTCCAAGTCGATAGGGGTCGTGTTCAACAAGGAGTCGGTCAAGACTAAGCGCTGCTCCTCGGTGGCCTGGCCTACCACGGCATAGGGCGCACGCTCTCTTTCGCAGATTTCTTTGAACATCTGCAAGTTTTCTGGTGCAACACCCATCACGTATCTTTCTTGCGACTCGTTACACCAGATCTCCATGGGCGACATGCCGGGTTCCAACGACAAGATGGAACGTAACTCAAACTTGGCGCCCAAGTCGTTATCGTGCACCAACTCGGGCAACGCATTCGACAACCCACCGGCGCCCACATCGTGGATCGACTGGATTGGGTTCCCCTCTTTACCCAAAGAGACACACACATCAATGACCTGCTGTGCTCTTCTCTGGATTTCAGGGTTGCCTCTTTGAACAGACGCAAAGTCCAACTCAGCCGAGCCTTCTCCTGACGACACGGACGACGCCGCGCCGCCTCCCAAGCCAATCAACATGCACTGGCCTCCAAGCACAATGAGGTGGGCGCCAGGGGTGATCTTGGTGTCCTTCAAGGCCAAATCTGGCCTGATGGCACCCATGCCTCCAGCCAACATGATGGGCTTGTGGAACCCGCGCACCTCAGAAGACCCCTTGCTGTTTGTAACCTCGGTAGTCAATGTCCGGAAGTACCCGTTGATCGCCGGTCTGCCGAACTCGTTGTTGAACGCCGCAGACCCAATGGGGGCCTCGAGCATGATGTCAAGCGCCGAAGCAATGTGGTCAGGCTTGCCCACGTCTCTCTCCCAAGGCTGGGGCAAGGAAGGAATGTTCAAGTCAGAGACAGAAAAGCCCAGAAGCCCGGCCTTCGACTTCGAGCCTCGGCCAACGGCACCTTCGTCTCTAATCTCACCGCCTGAGCCAGTTGCCGCGCCTGGGAACGGCGAAACGGCGGTTGGGTGATTGTGGGTCTCGACCTTGACCAACGTAAACACGTTTTCCTGAATCGACTTCCACTCCTTGGTTTTGAAGTCAGGGGTGAACATGTATCCCACGGGGCCCTCAAACACCGCAGCATTGTCGGAGTACGCTGACACCGTATACTGGGGGTTTTTGCTGTGGGTGTTTCTGATCATCTTGAACAACGACAAGTCCTTCTTGACGCCGTCGATGGTCCAGTCGGCGTTGAAGATCTTGTGTCTGCAGTGCTCGGAATTGACCTGTGCAAACATAAACAACTCCACGTCGGTGGGTTTACGGCCAATGACCTGGTTGAATGCATGCACCAAATAGTCGATTTCGCCTTGGTCCAACGCCAACCCCAAGTCCTTGTTGGCCTGAACCAACTTGTCCCCAGAAATGTCGACCTCCACCAAAGGCATGGGCAGGTGGTGGGCAAACAAGTCGGTGTACTTAGGGGCGCTTTCGTTGACGAAAAGGGCCTGGGTCATTCTGTCGAAGACAATGCTCAAGAGACTGGCGGCGTCGGCGCGTAAGCTCTCCGGCAACGCGGAACCGGGTTTGGCGGTAATCAACAAAGTCAACCCCCTTTCAATCCGCTCGACAAACTCGCCCAACCCACAGATATTGGCGATATCGGTGGCCTTTGAAGACCACGGCGAAATGGTACCGGATCTGGGCAAAACACGGACCAACAAGGAGTTTGAGTCGGCCAATGACGCGAACTTTGTCTGGGCGCCAGTCTCGCCTGCAATCGCAGAAAGATCCTGGAGCGTTTTGTTGGCCTCGACGGAGGTGTCGACGGCCAGATCATACGTGAGCAAGATCTCCAACAACTTCTTTTGCGACTCGGAGAGCGTTTGCTTCAAAGACACGTAGTGGGTGTAGGATGAAGCCACGTTGACGATGGCCCCCGCACAGTCCAACTTCTTCTCCAAATCCTGAATCAAGTAATTGACTCTGAATGGAGACAAGGCCACGGGGCCAGGCAAAACAAGAAAGTTGTCGCTCATTCGAAGAGGTATATTTCTGGAGTACCCAACTGAGAACGCCAAAGTGCAAAGAAATAAAAAAATAGCAAGAAACTTACTGTAGAGTACTAGCTAGAGCTTCTCTTGCCAGAATGTATTATCTTTTTTGAAGTTCTGTGGTGGGAACTGTGTGGAGTCAGAGCCAGAAAACAACTACGTTTTGAGATCTTGAGATTGTTCACGGTTAAATGAGATGAGGCTCTAATAAATCTGGGGCCCGACCGAGTCAGGCGTATATGCCGGGCGTGCACGCGGCACCAGATTTCGCACCCAATAGAAGAGAAATAGAAGAGTCATCTGACAGCTGAGATACCTTAGAAGAAGAAAGAAAAAGCACTTAATGTAAGGGAAAATTGAGCGGGACAATGGGTTCAGATTTTTTGGACTGATCTATTGATGAGGTTATATTAGTATTCGAATACTATTATTTGCAGTCGCTCTGGACGTCAGTGGACTTACAAATACAATCCTAACGCCCCGAAGTTCTTTGCTCGCATTATTTCACCTAAGGCTGAGATCCGCATCTCCCTATGTGGTGGCGAAAGACTCAATATGAGAAAACATGAGAAATTTCTATCAGCCAATTGTATAATTTTTGAACATGTTGCATAAAATTAGAAAGGCAGTCTAATAATTGAAGATTCTTGGTTTATACTCATGAAGCCAGGTACTCTTTATTTTTCGTCACTACTTTTTTTTTCCCTTTTATGACATGCTGAAAAACCTCGACCTCATTTCAAGTTGCCAATCGTATAGTCTCCACAAAAAATCGCTAATGCCTGCATTGCGACATGTGGCAGGGAAATTCTACATCAAACGAAAGATGGGATTGTCCTTCATCTTATTTCCTAGGTTAGAGGTACTCGAAATCAGAAGGTCTCTGCTGCTTTCCAGCTCAGTTAGTTTTGCTGAGCTTCTGGGGTGTGCGTATCGCAGTCTCACTGCAAATTTCGAGTCAGACTAAATGATGTTTCATTCATGAGCACAGTGTATTTTCGAAAGATAAGCTTAAGAGTCTTCAGAAAGAACAACTTCTTAAAATATTTCATGTGAAAATCTAAGATGTTGTTTGAACTGGCTGTAATTATTGGGTTTCATTTAAAGTTTAGCTCTCGTCCCACGCGAAGACATCACCCGCAAGCTTCACAACTTAAATCTATTAAGATGTTACACGATCTCCGCTCTCTTTTTGTTTGAACGTGATCATTTATTTCTCTGAGAGTTCTTTCGAAGACTATTCCACAAGTATTAGATCGAAAACCATGGCTTTTACAATTATCGAGGGTTCTTAAAGATGGCAGGCGATGTCCGTCTATATGGGACTATTCCGCAATATATTTGCGCCATTCATGTATCTAATTGGAGGGAAAATTAAACTTCTTGTCA
>JAKTYO010000036.1:25229-81252 GCA_030578735.1 Metschnikowia noctiluminum | reverse complement strand
TCCCTTTATTTTTCTCTTTTCTATTTTCTGTCTTATTCCCTTTATTCCCTTTTCCCCTTTTCCCCTCTCTTCCTATCTTTTATTTATTCCCTTTATTGTCTACCCTAGATTTTCACTCACTAATAAGCCTGCGGCTGCTGTTCTAGGCCCTAAGCCCGCGCCAATTCTGGAAATCGGGCGCCCTCCCCGCCCCGCCCGTGCTGGATTTTTGCGCAGCGAAGCTAAAGAAGACGAGCGATGCCAGCACTAACAAACATTTCCACGCTTCCGCGGTTCCACGTACGCGTTTATTTATTTTTCTTTTTGATTCTCTACTTGTTTTTTTTTTATCTTGCGGGTGTACTATTAGATTTTTTTTTTGGATAACGAGTTAATTTAGAGCGGGACTTTGTTTTACAAAAGTTTTTCCTATCTCTCTTTAGCGTTTTTTCCAGACTGTGTTGGATCTTATTCTGCAAGTCTAAAGCCTCGGCAAAAGTCCAAACGAAGACAATCATATCTCAGGTTATAAGCCACGAAAAGCATCTCAAGATCAACTCGAATCATTCAAAACGTCAAGGGTTTTCAGATCTTTTGATCAAGAATTCAGAGACAATCACGAAATACGCTAGACTCGGCGATTTCACAAACGACAGCAAATTCACTGATACCTATACAAAGTCAGGAACAATACGTGCTCAAGACGTGTTTACAAACCAGAGACGTCGACATCCAACTAGTGATCAGTATTTGAAACATTCACATCTTAAAGACTCCATACTAAAAGTCTGTAGTTTCAAAAAGCAAAGTTGAGCGATCGAAGAATCAACCTTTTGACTCTTCTCCCCATTTCATAGCTGGAAAAACCTCAGACAAACCCAAAAATAAGTTCCATGATGGCTAGCGGAAGAAAATCCAAAGTGTTGGCGCTGGCGTTGGCGCTTCTTCTTGTGTTTGTGGTCCTCTATCGGAGCCATGCCTCCTCCAACTGGAACTCGACTCGTCCTGGCGCGATTTCGGCCGCCAAATCTTTGATTGATTCGCAAAACAACGAGGTCGTGGACGAGGCCATCAACAGGGAGATCTCGAAGGAAAAAACAAAAGAGGAGACCGGCGGCAGTGCGGGCGAGAACGAGGATTCGGGTGATGTGGAGCCTCTGGAGTTTGACCCGGCTAAGGAGTTTTTGCAGATCCGTGCATTGGCACCTATGACCATTTTCTCCAAGACCTATTGTCCGTTCCTGAAAAAGCTCAAGAAACTCCTTCTGGAGAATTATAGCATCACGCCTGAGCCGCAGATTGTCGAGTTGGATAAACACAAACATGGGCAGGAGCTCCAGGCATATGTGGGCCGTGTTTCAGAAAGAACCACAGTACCGAACGTCATTATCGGCACGACGCTGACTTTGAGTAAGGGTGGCGCTGATGAATTCATTGCGCTTCACAAGGAAGGCAAGTTGGCCGAAATGTTGAACCTTTGGGGAGGCAAGGCTATCTCCGTGCAACGTCTTGAAGTACCATCAAACTCGTAGTGGGGGGGGTGTTCAAAAGCGAGGCACCGAGACGGGTTTCGAGACGGTTTCGAGTCTGTTTCAAATCGGGTTTCGAGTCGGGTTTTGAGTCGGGTTTCGAGTAGGGCTTGGAGTCTAGCCAGAATTGGAAAATTATGCACGACTTGGACATCGACTCAAAAACCTTGAGAACATTGAGAAAAGCTGAAAAGCTGAAAAGAGCATAGCGGAGCCTGAAAAGCCCGAGCGGAGTAGCATAGCTTACGAATTAATGCACCGAGTCTCATAAGTTTCACGAAATTGACTTATGTGGTGGTACCTCCCCTAAAAGCTTGCTTCCAGTGTATCCTTCGTAATTTTCAAGAGCACTTTGTGACAAGGACTCATGCTCTTTTCATCAGAAGCATTTTAAGTAACATTGACCAGAGTTCAGAAATACAGAAGTACTTTCATAAAGACCAGCATTTTTAATTTCAAGCTTAATTTTGGACTCTAGCTGTTTTTCTGTCTTTTAGATTCGAAATGCCCCTTCCTCAACCAAAGGCGAAAGATGGCTTCTAATTAGACTTCATCGTCTATATTTCTCCTCGTCTACGTATCGAAAAAGACCCTAATTATAGGTCCGAGAGTGGGGCAAATCCTCAAGCTGGTCTACGTCAACAACCACTTACTTTGCTAATGTAACATTAATACACAAATGTGGTCTTTCAAATTATGTACTTTAGAACTTGGTGAACTGCTTGGACTTGGCAGCAGAGACGGAGACCTTCAACACGTTGAATCTGACGGTCTTAGACAAAGGTCTACATTGACCGACAACAACGACATCACCTTCTTGGATACGGAAAGCTGGGGAAACGTGGGCAGCAACGTTCTTGTGTCTCTTCTCGTATCTGTTGTATTTAGGGACAAAGTGGAGGTAGTCACGTCTGATGATGATAGTTCTGTGCATTTTGGTGGAAACAACAGTACCGGTCATGATCTTACCTCTGATGGAAATGTCACCGACCCATGGGCACTTCTTGTCAATGTAAGAACCATCAATAGCCTCCTTTGGGGTCTTGAATCCCAAACCGACTTCCTTGACCCATCTCTTAGCCTTGGTCTTCTTGCTGGCCTTGGACTTTGGGTTGGTGAAGATGTGTGGTTGCTGGACTTGTTAGTATCTACTTGCTGTTTGTTTTCGATGCCCGATTCTTCGCTATCCATTATGAACTTGCACGCATGAAGTATACCTAAACGAAAATCAGTATTTTCGATTTAGAGACTGTAATATAATCGAGACTCATCGTGTATGAAACATAATTCATCCGATTTTTCGCATAATATCTCGCTCATTGGCGTTTGTATGGCACAAGTCTCGTTTTATATGACGAAAGATGACAGCTTGGTTGTAGCGTGATGGGACCGGTCATGTATGGCATGGTGTGGGTGTACACTTCATTTGATGCACTTGTGTTATCGAGAACATACCTTTTGGAAAGCTCTCTCAGATTGAACGGTCAATTCAGTAGCCATCTTGTCGAGTGTTGCGTCTAGTATCTAACTTATGAGAACGTAAGATTTTTCTCTGATAGTGTGTGTGTGTTTCGCGGGAGAAATTTTCAGACGTGCGAAGCACAGAACCGCAGCTAGGTGCACCTTTTTTAGGGCTCAAGCCCTCACTGGATGTGCAGGGTCTACATTCTGCGGCTGGAATTCTGCCGCGCGTGATTACTTGTTTGGAGGCGGGTATTGAATCTTGTTGTAAATCTCACATTCAGGGGTCGGCGGCTGTGGTGAGCATTAGTTTGTTCGTCTCACAGAAGGGCGATAAAAATCTGAGAAATCCAGAAAGTTGTTTTTCTAATTTTGAAGTGTGTATTCTAGCGATTCTGACGATGTTCTGCTAGGTAGTGGCGAGACAGGGGCGCTTGTGAAGGTGTGTTTCGAATTGTTCTGTTATTCCATGGTATGTGTCTCCCTTAATTTTTGAGTTTTGAATTTTTGGGCATTGCAATTTTCAACAAATCTGAAGATTCTTTATCTCGTCACTACCTCCATTCCTCTGATGCCATTTATCACCTGATATGTACGTGACTATTTGTGCCTGTTGTGTTACTTCTCTCGACTCGAAAATATGATACCGCCAGCTTCCAAAGAACAAAAGCTTCTTATTTTTACTCATGGTTGACAGAAAGTGCTACCACAATGATGTGGTACAGTTTTCATTCCATTCCTTTTCGTGTTGCCATCAATTGCTCGACGCTCAACAAAGGCGCTAGTGTGAATGACATCAGACGACAAAAGATCATCCATGAGACGCACAGCACTGTTGTCATTTTCAAGTCAATCGAGTTCCTGGACTTGGTCATGTTGACCCAAAAAACTCTTCGACATAAATCTATCAAGAATCTTAGCCTAAAATTTTACTTCTTTACTCACGCTTCAAATTTGTTTCCTGATACACGCTGACACCCTCGGCGCGACGCCTTTTTGATGGTTGCAAATCCGATGTGATGGTTGGTGCCTGCACACAAGTCGCTTCCCCAGAAACTGCTGGCATCCTGTCATTGTATCGCGGTCGGCACGGATTTGGTTGGTCTCTGTTTTGCGCAGCGTCTCTTATCCGCAGCTTATCGGTACACGTCCAGCTTTGATTTGATAATTTGCTACATATGGCCGAGGACAAGCAAACAGCAAAACTCAACCTCCCGCGACTTCGAGTCTCGTCGCATACTTTCAATGATACCTCGTACAATAGCTTGCCCAATGTGAGCCAACGAACAGTCTCCTCCTCTACATCGCTCTTGAGTACACCCAGCAACAATATACGCCGGGTTCAGAAACAAATAAACGCTCATGCAAAGCCTGCCGTGGCGAAGATTTCCAAGTCAAAACCACCTGATGTATACTTTGCAGGGGTGTCTTCGACGGCGGCTGCCTCAAAGAAGCTTCTAAATCTACATCAGCTGAAGAAAGCGCAGACAAATCCACGACCGTTCGTGTTGCGAAAGCCCGTATTGATGACAAAGTATGACTATTCCGTTTTTGTGGATACCCGCGATGAGAGTACTGAAGAAGGCGCCTTGCCGCCGCCCGTGAAGAGCTCGCAGATCCGTGCATGGGAGTCTGCCGAGAAGATCAGTGCGGAGATCATTTTTGATGACGATTCTTTGTCGAAGAGCGACCTATTAGACACATTTGATGAGGGGAGCGACAACAGCTTGGATGAGCAACCTTGCCAAGAACATGATGACGATCCCGACGGGGCGGAGGTTGGTCGAAATTTACTAGAGTCGATCCCTCGACACACAAAGGGTGAGCTCAAAGTCATTCTCAGCAATTTCCGAAAATTACAAACGTGCACATCGCCACTAAACTGCTTTGACATCGAGGACGCAGAAAAAAAAGAGTTATGGCTATATCGCCAGCATCAGAATGTCACTCAAGAACGAACTTTTACTGCAAACCACACGATTCTCGGGAAAAGAAAAGTTCAAGTTTTCCACAAGAAGGAGTTTCTTCACAAATTATTTGGATACTCTAACAATATAAATCAAGCGTGCTTAACAAACAACACATCATATTCCGCCACTGACAATGCTTTCAATGCGCAAAAGGCTTTTCACGAAGATAAAGAGGAAATTCTCAGTCTTTTAGCTGAAGACAAGGCTTTCGAAGAAGAGTTGAAGGCAACCAAAGAGCAATTTCTGTCGTTGATCTCTAAGTCAAGTATCAGTCCTGAATCAAGAGCCTTTAACCAGCCAATGGAGAATCTGGATTTATTGGATTTGACGAACTCTTGGCTCACGTCATCCTACGAAAAGCAGACCGGCCAATTTGAAAGTGAAGAAGGGTCTGACAATGAGCCTGACGAGCATCCCGATGTGATAGCTTACACAATTGGTCATTTGAAACAGTGCGTGAAAGATGTCTACAGTACGCAAGGCGAACTGATTTCCCTTTGATAGAAAATGTTTAATTCGCGTTCGATCGACAAATGTTCACGTCTAATATCATCCTGTGCAGATGCAGGGAACTCCGGAAACGGAGGGTGTGGGAGCATCATAATATAGGACTGGTTATTAGAAGCGTATATCAGGAACTTATCCAGAATAGGTTTCTCAAAGAATAGCTTATCTCCTGAGTTGGTGGTCGACAGAGCGGAGGCTCTGGAGTCAGAATCAACCAGTGGCGAGTTCATCTCTGGAACCAGTGAGTCCGAGACATCGGAGTCACCCTCAGAGGAATTAGAAGAACTACCAGATGAAATATCCTGATCAAGAGTTCTTCGTAAGAGAGAAACAAGACAAGCCTATTCTATGCCTCGAAAAGGGAAGCGTAAGATGGTTATCTTCAATAGAGAAAATTTATTAGGAGGGAAACCTTTTTTTTATAGGAGAATGGTTTCTCGTCCACGAGAATGCAGGCTATGCCATTTATGCAGTTACGAGTTCTCTTGACCAATCAGAAGTGTCTACAGGGTGAAAGAGTATGAGTAAGTTATACTACGTACAGGATACATCATGTATCCCGATTACCGGATGAAATATCACGTGACAACAAAAGATGGAAGAAAATCTGAAATTGTTACAAAACTTTTCGAAACAAACTTCGAGGTGGCTCCTTGGTCGAGCACGCCATATTATTTCGAACACCCAGTCAATCGTGAAAGCAAACACTAGTTCGAATTCTCTGCATTGACTGCGCGATGGTCCACACAAAATCCATTCTTGCCAATATGTCAGCAGCGCGAATGTGGATTAGATCCAGATAGCGTATGTGCAGTTGCCACCAAGATTTGCGCAAGCGGGCGACCTCGCAAGAGAGCAAGCACTGCCCTTTAATGTTTAGGCTGTCTACGCAATTATTCAACAAGCCAGTAAATAGACTCAGTTCTATCAGCAGACACTTAACAATGGCTCCTGTCCAAGAAAAAATTGCAAAACATTATGACTACCTCGTGATTGGAGGTGGATCTGGTGGTGTGGCTTCCGCTCGTCGTGCTGCACTGTACGGTGCCAAGGTTCTTCTCGTTGAAAGCAAATTCAACAAGCTAGGTGGCACATGTGTAAACGTGGGTTGTGTTCCGAAGAAGGTGATGTGGTATGCCGCTGATCTTGCCCACAAGAGGGAACATTTGAAAGCTTACGGTCTCTCCGATGAAGACCATCATGTCAGATATGGCGACTTCAAATGGGACCAATTAAAGGAGAAGAGAGATGCATATGTCACTAGATTGAACGGAATTTACGAGAGAAACTTAATTAAGGAAGGCGTCGAGTATGTATTTGGCCGTGCGGCTTTTGCCAACGAGGACGGAGATGTGGAGGTCACTTTGACTGGTGATCAGGAGATACCTTTCTTATCTAAATCATTCGCAGAAGGTGAAAAGCTTTTATTTTCTGCTGACAAGGTGCTTATTGCCACAGGCGGATATGCTGTTGTACCTCCTTCTATAGAGGGCTCCGAGCTAGGCATTACTTCCGACGGATTTTTCGAGTTGAAGAAACAGCCCAAATCCGTGGCTGTTGTTGGTGTCGGTTACATTGGAGTTGAGCTTGCCGGTGTATTTCAAAGTCTTGGTTCAGAAGTGAGCTTGATCGCCCGTGGTGACACTGTTTTAAGAGCTTTCGATGATATCATCCAAACAACAATCACAGACCATTACGTGAATAAATTGGGTGTGAATGTCATCAAGAACTCTGATAGCGTGACTAAAGTGGAGAAAAGCGGCGAAAAGAAGAAGGTTTATTTGGGCAACGGAGATGTGTTGGAGGTCGATGAGTTGCTTTGGACGGTCGGTAGAAAAGCATTGCTTGACATCGGGTTGGAGAAGGTTGGCGTGGAGATAAACAATTCCGGGCACATTGTGGTTGATGAGTATCAGCAAACGGCCAACAGCAAGATCTACTCGTTGGGTGATGTTGTCGGCAATCACGAATTGACACCTGTGGCAATTGCTGCAGGGCGTAAGTTGTCCAACCGTTTGTTTTCTGGCCAAGAAGTCTTTGCTAAGGACCACTTGGACTACACCAACATCCCATCTGTTGTATTCTCACATCCCGAGGCGGGCTCGATTGGTTTGACCAGCAAGCAGGCGATTGACAAGTATGGTGAGGACAACATCAAGATTTACAACAGTAAGTTCACAGGTATGTATTACGCCATGTTGGATTCGGATGAGGAGAAGGCCCCCACAGCCTACAGAATCATCTGCGCTGGGCCAGACGAGAAGGTGGTAGGCTTGCACATTGTTGGAGACGCCTCTGCCGAGATCTTGCAAGGCTTCGGTGTTGCTGTCAAGATGGGCGCAACCAAACAAGATTTCGACAACTGCGTGGCCATCCACCCTACTTCTGCCGAGGAGCTTGTCACGATGAGATGAGAAGGTGAAGCTGGTAGAAACTGGTAGGTATACTTGAGCCTGGGGCGTCTTAGCTATAGATCTAGCTATATACGACCAATTGATGGACACGAATCACCCCGCGCGTTGATGAATGGCGGACTTATTAGCTCGGTACTTCTGAGACCGAACGGAGAGTTCAGGTTTGTTTCCTGTTCGTCTTTGTGCTCTGCAAGCGCTCGTATGCTTCTGTGTTAGAGCTTCTTGTATGACTAATTTCGAGAGGTCATCAGAAAATAGGTGCATCGAAATTTCTCGAGCGAGAAAGGCATTGCTTAACGGGATCGGACAGCTTCCCTGGTAACATTTTTTCATCTTCTTGAGGCTAAATCTAGGAACAATCATCTCAATCAGTATCTTGGTCTTTTCGGTGGAGGTCCTCTCACCGGGGGCTTCGGCTTTTCTCCCGGGCTCATGAGAAACATGGGGGCATTTCTTAAAATGTCCGGAACACTCACAAAACGAATCATTGACCCCCTCACAAACACCTGATTCATATGGGACGTCTCGCCTGTGAGACCCTTTGTCCTTGTCACGTCTGTCAACGAAAGATTCATGTTGTCTTCGTTTTCGATGAGCTTTCCCCTGTACGTATCACCCGTCGTGAGCTCTAGCGAAACAACGTGACCCTGTGCTTCATTTAGTAGACGTACAGGAATTCCAGCAGACATATTTTATTTGGGTTATAGGTTGAATGTGTTGATTGGGATGGCAGTGAAAGTTACAGATGATGAGAGTGTGGACTGTTGGAGTCTAGTGTTTGATTGTCCTGGTGCACGGGTGTGTTTCTCGATTCGGTAGTCTTTCTTTGGCAGCAGTAAATTGATATTTGAAGAATCAGTTATGTTGATTAGAGCAATATGGAGCTCTCTTTTGCGTAATTCTAGGCCGTTTCAGCATTTAGTTATTGAGTTTAGGTATTTCTTAGTATTCTCAAGCTCAAGTTTGCAGTTAGTTAAGTCGCATGAACCTTACTGAAATCTAATTTCTCAACGATCCAAGTCACATTTTTCTGAAAACTGTCAATTCTCTTCATGAGTTTTTTTTTTTGACCTATGATAGGTTTTTCTATATATTTAGTTTTTGCTAACGAAGGTTCAAGTGAAAGAATTCCCCAAACTAACGCCCTATAACTCGAACAATTTTTTTTTAAAAAGAAAGTAAGGTCTAGCTCGAAGCAGTTCATCAATTTGATACATGTATGAATATCTATACAAAAAAATATATATATACGAAAGCTTTAGAACAAAAGGCGAGTACACTTCCATCTTTCTAGTCATTGAATGCAATCGTTTATTTCTTCTTCTATCAGAGTGACATCGTGATTTCGTCAATTTCGTCTGCGGCATTTTCCAGCCCAAGACTTATCTCTGAAAACTAATATGATGTTTCTTTCAAATAAAAAAAAAACCTGGAAATCTTGAGTTCTAGCCGTTCTTGAGCCTCCCAAGAAAAGTTTCGAAATCTTCAGGCTTAAATTAGTATCAAGCTGAACTTCATAGACACGGAAAAAGTTTTCATTCTTGCTTTGGGTCTTTTGCCTCAGTTATCAGACTCTTGTATCTGAAAAAGTTTCTGGGTCTTATTTTCCATCATGAATAACAATTTATGGAACTCGCCACCCAGGAAGTTCTCAACCGATTCGTTCATACTTACGGGCCCATACGAATGCTCTGCTTTTCATTTCCCCTACTTGACCCTCATACTTACTCCTTCTAATCACTCTACCTAATCCCTCTTCCTCTCATCAGAAAATGTTCCTCTTTAAATTCCCACAATCCCCTTCACTACTTTTCTACTCCATATCTTCTTTTCTCGTTCCTCCTCTTTTTCTCTCTTCTATTCTCTCTTCTATTCTCTCTTCTATTCTCTCTTCTATTCTCTCTTCTATTCTCTCTTCTATTCTCTCTTTCCCCTTTTTCTCTTCCTTTTTCTTCTTTCTCTTCCGTTTTATGTAGTTCCCTCTCTTTCTCGCTTTCTCGCTTTCTCGCTTTTTCTCTTTTTCTCTTTTTCTCTTTTTCTCTTTTTCTCTTTTTCTCTTTTTCTCTTTTTCTCTTCCACCAAAAGCTAGCTCGCCGCCGCCGGTGGCCCAGAACGGAACCCACGCGCAGCCCTCGGGCCAGATTCCGTGCCGATGCTCGGCCCCATATTTCCCCATCCGCGTCGCAGATATCGGTCGACCCAGCTCCCCCAATATAATCTCAATGATCTCATTTAACATTCACAAGATCTATGCCGAAAAGGGCCAGCCCACCAGTGATTGGGACATAGCTGAAAAAAAAAGAGAGGCTGAGGTCCTGCGTTAGTTTTTTTTTCTGTTACCCTTCTATTCAATTTTTTATTCACTTTTCCATTTATTTTTCTATAATTTGACCCCCGCTTCTCGGTAATCTGCTGCCCTTTTCTTTCTCTCTTTTCCATCCATCTTTACATTTCTCGCCCGGTCCACTGGCCCAGCATCAGATCTACTGTTCTAGTCTACGCGAGCCTGGCCTTCTTAGAGAGACATACGCACCCGAGCCGAGAATAAGCTCTGCTAGAATAATTCCAAAAGGATCTCCCACAATCTTTTTTTTTTTCTAAAAAGATAGATATCGTGGGCAAGGGACAGGCCGAGAAGCTCAAAAACAGTGGTCTATTATTCCATTCTGCGTCGTTTTTATCTTCCCTAATTATTCCATTACCTCGGTACTCCATCTGCACTGAAAAGTGGCGAGACATATTGCAAGTTATTTTATTTGACCGAACCCAACTATTTCGCCCTGAAATTGCCAAAGTTATAGGACATATCATATTTCTCGTCATTATCACGCCTGCTGAAACCATTCGAACAGATTTATGGGACTACAAGCTATGGTCATGGCACAAGAGAAGAAAAGGCTCCGGACTCGGGCCCCGGTCTCTTGTCTCAACTGCAAGCGGCGCAAAGTCCGCTGTGACAAAGGAAGGCCCTGTGCTGGGTGTGTGAAGAACAACGTGGGCCATTTGTGTGTGTATGTGGACCCGAAATGGGCCGATCCTGGCAAGAACGGAGCAGATTCCGAGCTTCTGGACATGTCTACAAAAGGCATTGATTCGGCGACTGTGATCGCAGAGCTACGGCAAGAGCTAGAGGCAAGAAAATTAGAGGTATTGTGCTTGCGGGCACAGCTAGCGCAAAATCAGGCCCCAGTGATGAATCAGGATCCTGGGTCCGGCACAGATCAGGGGTTTCATACTGCTCAAATGCACCAGAATCTCCAGAAATATCAAGACTCTCAAGGCTTCCGTAGCACAGACATGTCGATGCTGAAAGCTGATGCTTGTCACTTCTCAAGAACCCCTAGTCTTGGTGGCCCAAACCGGAGTGCTCTTGCTGAGCTAATGCGTGAGTATAGCACAAGAAAGGCCCCTATCACAGTCTTAGCTAAACTTCACGGAAGTGGCTCAAAGCTTCAAAAACGTGTAGTCTTGCATGATTTATCATACACGATGTCAGGATTCAGAGAACCTAACGGGGGACCGGCCACTATAGGCTCATCTGGAGACGCAAGGAGAGACTCTGGGATTGCAATAACAACACTTTATTCCTGGCTCAACATCATCAAGATCGATCCGCAGCTCACTGCGCTTTGGTTCCGCATCACAAATCTACAGAAAACATACCACATCTATAAAACGACGCTCTTGAAACTGCAGCTGCACTCAGAGCTGGGCATGCCCTTGTCGATGGCGCGTTCCCGGTCCTCGGGATCTTCCGATAATGGTCAATGTGGTCATCAGAAGTGTCCTGTGGTGGCATGTGAATTCAACCTAATGCTTGAGGAGTCGGAGCTGCCGGAACCAGAAAGTTCCACAAAACTGGGTATCAGATTGGCAGCCACAAATCCGAAAACACAGCCCACAAATGGCAACTTAGTCAAGACCGAGTATAATGCTGGCAGACCAATGCAAGGCGATCCTGTAAAAAACAGTCTTGCTAAACTCGATATCTTGGATAAGAACCTCCTTAAAGGCGGCTTTACACGATCTGATACCTTAGAAGGAAGTTTCATCAAAGCCGAGGATCGGCCCCATCGGCCTGAGCTGCCTATGGGGAAACCGATTCTCGAGACTGGAAGCGCGGATGCCCTCGGCATACTTCAAAACCTCCAAAAAACGTGGGACCGGATCCTTGGGTCTGCGGCAAGTGTCGATCGCTTGAATTATGCTCAATTGTCTTTTCTTGTGCGATATTATATGAGCCTGCCGAGCGAGTGGCAAAGAGATCTGGGATCTGGATCGCTCCTCTGCTTCTTCAAGTCAGAAATCCTGGATTTATTCTCGGAGAAAGGCTCTGAGCCTTGTCTCAACGTGGGTGATTTCTCAGCAAACATCTCAGATGCAGACGTCATTTCCCTGCTCAAAGCGAAAGCCGTGTATTTGCTGATGCTTGCGCTTATCATCGACGAAACACTTGAAGTTCTTCGGCTAGACAAACTGGCGGCTGACTCTGTGGCACGTGATTTCAAACACTTGTTTCCGTTGGAGATGTTTGCTACTGGCCCCACTAGACCCGAAATACTTCGGCCCGTGATTGAACTCACAGTTAATCTTCTAGAGCTGTCTAAAACGGGACATGCCGATGTTTGGGAATCCCTGATGGCTGCAATCACTTTACTTATCTCGCTTTCCAATCGACTCATGTTGCTCAATGATAAAAAAGATCTTTCTTTCGACGCGAGAGAGGCTTTTACAAAAGTCTTTAGTATTCTCATGAGCAATCTCGAGGGCGAAGGCTCTCCTTTGCAAATTTGGAGCGACCCAGCCCGAGTCTCGTTTGTAGATAGAAAAAAAAGAGAGGCTTCAAAAAATTTCATCGGGATTTTTCTTTGCCGAATTTGCGCCGAGACTTTGCGCCTAGTCAACAATGTTGTTTTCCACCTCCTTCCCTTTTTGAAGCACGGGACCCCTATAGATTTTGTTATCGATCGGTTTTTGTCCCGGATCCCCGAACTAGAAGCCTCTCATATCCATGTGACGTTTCTCCGCGGCTGTTCTCATAAATGCAATTCTTTTGAAGTAAGTGAGTTGGTGGAAATGATCGAGGTGCAATATTTGATAAGCCGCACATCGTGGTTTCTCAGAAGCGGCATCAATAGGCACTTTTCTCCTCGCGGGGCGCTTGTTTCAGACTTGCTGCTGGTCATATTGGAAATGGGTGGCCGGCGAGAATCGACTGACCTTGAAAAGATAGGTGAGTTGAGACGTTTCGAGGTTCTCACGATTTTGCATTATCTCGAGTTTTATCTTGCTACGGTTTTGTTTCTCCAGGTTGAAGAAGACGGCAATACCGAGTCAGTGGCCCGTCTCATCCCGCAACTTTTTGAGAAATTCCGAGACATCAACCGCCATTTGCAAACAAGCATGCTGCACTTTGCAAAACACCGTCACTCGAAATACGTGTGGGCCGTCGTAGCCGAGGATCTAGCCCGTGGCTCGCATATCATTTCGGGGCTCCTCATCCGGTTCAAGTCTGAGCTGAATTCTGTCCAGGGGCAGCCCTCTGACAACAATCTAAACGCAGAGCTTTTGGTCTACACTCCAAAAACAAGCCACGGGGGGCTACCGAATGTCATTATGTTGGTTGCCAAAAAAGAGCAGATCATAGGCGACGCCGACCGTACAGTTGAACTCTTAGAGAAACTTATGGGGTGTGAGGCGTCGAAACATAGAACCAAAATCTGGCGCTTTTACCAGACATTCATCCGAAACTCTCACAAAATGAACCCGGCTTCTTATGCTAAGCTCCACGCAGATGCTCTAGGCGCAGGGAGGCTTCTAGACAAATGTCCGATCATGTCAAGTAGCGGCTATGAAACCTCGGCGACTCGCATGGAATTGTCGAGATGTCCTGTGTTTCATACCACCGAGAAAACACTGAATGCTAGGGCCCAAAGTATGTCCGCTTGCCCCGTCACAGGGGGGTCTCGGAGATCTCTGGGGTCTCTGACAACGCCGGCAAGTAGAACTGGTTCTTCGATCAAAGACAAACACAGCTCTAGGTCTCGCCTGGAGTCCCGCCCCGGGTCCGGAACTGGGCCAGGAATCGGGTCCGAACTTGGCTCAGGCTCAGACCTTCCATTGTCTTTGAACAACTCCTTGTTGCAGGCCCAAAAGGCCCCTGTAAAATGCCCTTTTGACCACAAAGCTCTAGCAGGTGCCAGCAAGGCCAACGTTGGTCGTACTCTGCCTGTGGAAACCGCGGATCTGCGGAAACGAAAGTGGCCATATGGCCAGGATATGAATTTTCTCAATGGTCTTCGTAGAGAGCACAGCGGTCTGTTCATGGGAGGCCTAGCAAAGTATACGCCTCCGCTCTGTGCTTCTTCAGCGACTCCAATTGTGTCTCCAAATTTGCCTCAAAATGTACACCCAGTTGTGCGCTCAACTCCACCTTCAATAGCACCTCCAGTGGTGGCGCCTAGTGCCTCATTCACGCTATCGGAGAATGCCAGTGAACCATTTCTGCAGGCACCTTTCGCCGACATGGACTGGGACAGCTTGCCGGATTTCAATTTCGACATGATGGATGATGAGGCACTTATGGTCCAGCTCAATAGTGGGGACTTCAACAATCCGATGATTGAGGGATTGTTCCGATAAAACCGGAGGCATATTAACAGATATTTTTGAAGGTTTTTGTTTTTCATCCGTGAATGTTCTCAGTGAACTGTTTCTTTCAATTGTGAATTTTTTCGCTTGTAATTGCAAAGCGGGCTTAATGTTGTCTAATTTTAAACAACCTTGCATTCGCAGTCTAGAAGGAGTCTTGAATTGACAATATATATATATATATATATATATATATTTGATACAATGGTCGGCACAAGGCTGAGGCCGAGATGCGAGGCCAGTCTCTGAATCAGCTCGCTCTTCAGAGCTCGAATGACTTTTCACAAAGTCATCATACACTTCGTGCTTTTGTGGAAACTCGTGCTTTTTCAGAAAGGCATTGTTCATTTCGCGACTTAACTCTGAAATCTCATTGTTCACCGTAGCTTTTCTCATTTAAGAATTTGTCGTCAATGTAAGGGTAATCGTGGTATATAAAGAGACAATTTGAAGGAGTTATTCTCTTTTTTTATCAACAACATTCTCCAAATATCATTAGAAATGAATGGTATTGTGTTTTTCGTGTGTTTCCTCGCGGTGTCTGCTGTCCATGTCTTTAACTGGCCACCTCAAGGGATCAGAAAGTCGGCCCTTGAGCCGCACAAAAAAGAAGATTGCCTTCAACCCGAATCTTGAATTATCACGGTACTGAAACAAGAGAAAGAAAAAGAAAACAAGAGAAAGAAAACAGCACGTGGCGTTATAAGAGATGAAATTTTAAGTCAGTCATGTGCTTTCCGTCGGTGGGTTGGTCGGATGCGCGACCTGATAATCGATTTGCTGAACACCCACGCCATATCGCATATTGAATATGAAAGATTTGCTCAAAAATCAAAAATTCGATAACGGATCGATAATCTTGTAGACTTTGTGAGTTGGGCAGTACGCTCATTATCTTGTAGACCACCTCTTTAAGAACTTATGCGCGTTTAAAACCAGAAGACGAGGTGCTCCACCATGTCTCACGAGACTCACGCTACGTTGAGGAAAGGGACCACGGGACAGTTTGAGACAAAGTTGAAAAAAAAAAGTTGAAAAAAAAAAAGTTGAAAAAAAAAAGTTGAAAAGAAGTGAAGAAAAAAGATTGAAGCCGATTGATATGCCCATTGCATTTGCTGGGAGACCCACAATGGAAGTCAAACCGTTTTCAGTTCTTATCATAACGAAGTCAAACGGAATTTGGCTCGATCTTACTTGGAATGAGTGAGCCGCTCGATATTCCAAAGTAGTGCTCACTAGAATTACTTGAGATTCGAGTCAAGGACGGAGATAACAAGGCTTATACAATCGGCTAGTCGCATACAAAAGTCTAAACCCCAACGGTCAGTTGCGTTTCTATCCTTTCATTGTGTAAATCGAAAGCCGCAAATTCTGCAAACGCGTCTGAACGATAAGATTAGGCAAAATTTGTCTGAAGTTCAATTATAAGCCTGAAGCCTTCCGTGCTTGGAGCAACGTCACGTGACTAGTGCTAGATACTGAACCCCATATTAATGGCCACCTTTCCTTGAATTATTCGATAAATCACTCAGCGAAATCAAAATGTTTCAGTGAAAGTGCCCTTAGAGCTCTCAATAAGTGCGAAACTGACAAAAGTTCGAGTATTTGTATCAATTAAAGAGCTGGTGAACAATGGATTGCGTGCCGTCGCCGAATGCGGTCGTGGGTCACGTGCGCCGGCAGGGTCAGGTCTCGTCTTGGTAACTATAGCAAGCCAAAAACCACTCAGATCCCACTTTAACATACGCTTTGCAATTACAACTATTCATTTCGACCACACGGGCCGGTCTTCTTACTTCCAGTAATCAACTGACACTCGCTAGCCGATGTTTCCACGTGTTTTCCGGCGCGTTCCGCGACCAGCCCGCACTAGAGGCCTCGCAACACTTTCACAGCCCGCTAGGCACGCCAGAATGTGGCCGAAAGTAGCTGTAGCCGTTCCTTTGGCCGGAGCGGCGCTCTACGCTTCTAACGATACCATACACGATGGGTTCAACCACGCAGCGGACGCCACGGCCCGCGTTTCAGTGGTGGCAATGGCAACGATCCGGTGTTTCCGGATCTACCGCACGGTTCTCGCAATTGATTTCGGCGAAAACGACGCCGGGCGTGCGGAAGCGCTTGCAGGAGCCCATGCGGCAGCTGCAGCCATCACTTTGCGTGCTCTCGAGAAGAACGGGGGGATCTATATCAAGTTGGGCCAGCACATTTCGGCCTTGACGTATCTCCTTCCGAAAGAGTGGACAGACACCATGACGCCGCTTCAGGACCGGTGCCCGCGCTCGGCACTCTTGGATATCGAACGGATGTTCCGCAACGATATGGGCGTGGACATGCACCAGTACTTCAGTAGTTTTGACCCAGAGCCTGTAGGCGTGGCCTCTTTGGCGCAGGTCCACACGGCCACAATCCGGGCCACGGGCCAGAAGGTCGCCGTGAAATTCCAACACCCGCTGCTTGCCCGTTTTGTGCCCTTGGACGTGTATATGACTCAAACAGTGTTCAAGCTCATGAGCCGGGTGTTTCCCGAGTACCCCATGACGTGGCTTGGGGACGAGCTCCAGAACTCGATCTACGTCGAGCTTGATTTCCAGAACGAGGCAGAAAACGCTCAGAAAACCAGTGCGCAGTTCCACGGGCTCGAAAAACTCACGGCACTCCGGGTGCCAGGCATAGTCTCGGCGGAAAAACGGATTTTGATCATGGAATACGTGGCCGGTGCCCGTCTTGACGACTTGCAGTACATGGCCAAACACGGAATCAATACGGGTGAGGTGCTGGCGTGTCTCTCACACATTTTCAACCAGATGATCTTTGCCCCTGGGTTCGGGCTCCACTGTGACCCCCACTTGGGGAATTTGGCGATCCGGGCCGTGGACAAGGGACTGCCACGTGGCAAGTCCAGCCAGCACAACTTTGAGATTGTGCTCTACGACCACGGCTTGTATCGTTATATCCCACTCCAGATGAAGCGCGACTATGCGCACTTCTGGCTTGCCATCTTGGACAACAACGTGCCGCAGATGAAGCACTATGCCGAGAAGTTCTCGGGTGTCCGGGGTGAGCAGAAGTTCCGGATCTTCATCTCGGCCATCACGGGCCGTGACCCGGATACGGCGCTCAACTATGATATAGCCAAACGGCGTGACGAGGCCGAGGTGTTGAACATGCAGCAGCTGCTCCATTCCCAGGAGGGCGTGCTCGAGGACTTGATGACGATTTTGGCCAGTATGCCGCGCATGGTGTTGTTGATCTTGAAGACGAACGACTTGACGCGGAACCTCGACGAGACCCTAGACCACCCATTGGGACCCGAGCGTACTTTTTTGATCTTGGCCAACTACTGTGCTAGGGTCGTGTACCAGGAACGCGTGGACGAAAATATGGAGTCGTATGGTGCGTACTCCTGGCGGGGGGTCAGGTCAAATGTGGCCGCGTGGTGGGCCTACAAGAAGAGGCTTGGGTCTTTGTATTTCTACGATGCCTTGATGTTTTTCAGAAACCTTGTGAGTGTGTGAAAAGGGTATTTAAAAACTCGAGGGATGGAGATGAGATAAGGTGGAGATTTCAAGAAGACAAGAAAGATATTCCGAGGATGAAAGATTGGGATCGATGGAAACAAATTGGAGACAAGGTGGAGACAAGGTGGAGGTTTCGAGAGAAGAGAAGAGAAGAGAGAAGAGAAGAGAGAAGAGAAGAGAGTCGAGAACAGAGTTGAGAAGACCAAAGATCAAAGGAGAGTCGAAATACACCGCGCAAAATGTCATGAAAGACTGTGCTAATGGACCATGACTTGTCATCTGTGTCCTATCATTAGGCCTCGAATTCTTACGGAAGTCATCTTCGGCTATTCTGTCACGCCGTATAAATATATCAGCAAACTCAGCACCTGGCTCTCCTCGCTGGCCGCTGAGATTTGACGAGAACTCGAAAATGCTCATTAAAGTGTTTACAGCCAACACCGTGTCTGCACTGAATTGGATGATCTAGCCATTAGATTCGTCAGATTCGGGTGAAATTGTGCATCTTGATTATTTATTTGTACATAGATTCATGATGATTCACCACATCATCAGATCATCAGATGATGCTTACTAGACGCTGATCAATTGAGCGAGAACTCTTTCGAATGAGCTTTGCCTTTTTTTCTTCTTTTTGGCTTATTCTTCCCAAAACTTCTTCTTCGATTCTGACACCATTAGTTTTTGTGTATTTGCTAGACAAGATGTCTCAGGTTGGGGCACAAACATGCGCAAATGTACATAAAGGCTCCACTCACTGGAACTCAAGAGAAAAGACACCGATAGATGCGGGTGACCAGTACTATCATCACAAGTTTTGGTTTGTGATGTGACGAGGCAAATCCATGTGGACAAGTCACTAATATCTAGCATTGAAGCCGCATGAAAAAAGAGCACACAAAATATCTGGATGCATGGGTGACTGACTAAAGATGCTTCCAGATTTGTCTGTTCAAAATAATTGGGGCGAGTTCTGCATTTTGTCCTTTGTTGAGCTCACTTTGTCCGTTCTTTATGATATCAGACGTGCCTCAAATGAACTTAAAAGAGTCCTTCAAAAGTTTCTGCAACTTGAAGATGGAAACCTTGAGGTACACGCTCCACATCATTCCTCAGACTTTCCTTTAGCCCCATCAATAGTGCTCCCAGGGTCAATCACTGAAGCAACGGAAGGCACATAAAAAGTACCCAGTTTTTTAGTCCAGAAAGATACAATCACTGCGATGCCAATTGAACCGGACAAAAGGGTCATCTTCACTAAAACGAGTCGTATGTTTATTCACACGATGCTTCTTCAATGAAAGCCCTAGTCCGGGCATCACGTGACTTTGATATTCCGAAGGTCTAAGAGTTGTGTCTTATTTTGTCCAACAAATCATTGATCTTTGGACCCATGACAGGCTGCCCACGCCTTGTGCGTTTCTGCAAGCTAAGTTTCTTTTTTTCCCGGTCCCGCTGGCTTTGCTCGATTTTCTGTCTCCGTTCCTGGACTCTTCGAAGCTCCTCCTCGCGTTTCTGCTCCTTTCTCTCCCGTGCCAACTTGGCTCTTTCGGCAAAGTTCAACTGTTTCCGCTTGGGAGGCGCTTCGATTTTCTTGGGAAGGTCTTTCTGTGGCGGCAATGGCGCTCCGTGCCGTTTTCTGCTCGATGACTGTTCCCCTCTTTCCTTATTTGGCAGTGTTTCAGAGGCAGACTCGTCGTCGTCATCGTCGTCATTGTTGCTAGATCCGGTTTCGTCACCCAAATCTTTTTTTAAGCTTTGTTTTTCTGAATTTTGGCTTTCCGGATCCTCATTTTCTTCGAATTGCAGGCCGGCTGAAACTCCCTCCTTTTCTAAAAGCTTGAAGTAGTTTTTCCGCAACCGGGCACGATGAACCAAGGATCTTTTGATCTCCTGATTCTTGTAGTCACGAAGATCCTTATGGATTTTCTTGCCCTTAAACGGTTTTCTCTTTTCCTGAGCCATATGTGTTAATTATTGTGAGTGGTATATCAAATGGTTGAACCTTTCGGAACATTCCATAATGCGCTAGTTGGCTGAGATGAGCATCGTTCAGAGTTTGCATATAATGATTCCGCGGGGAGTGAGGTGAGTTGTTTGGAAATGGCCCAAACACGAAAATCTCGATTACTGACTATTCTCTTATAATTCCTTTTGGTCTCTATTGATCTCTTTTGATTTTATGAATATTGGCTGGTGTCAATTGTTAAAAGGAAACAAGTCTCGAATAATAATTTGAGCGTACTCCATTCAATTGCATACTGATTATTTTTACCTACGATCAAAATGGGGGCTTGCCACTGTGAAAAGAAGTGTTGCGAACGTTTCATGGCGTGTCACGTGACAGGCTTATTTGTCAACGACATGGGAACTAAGGGCAGTGAGTAGCCAGTGCCCACTGGATCACCAAGCCCATTTCTTCTCACTATATGCGTAGAAGTAGTTTTTGATGAAATAATATGGTATAAAGCGGTCATAAATGCTATAGAAAAAAAATGAACGGTCTTTTCCTCTCTATCACGTGACTTCAGTTTGGGACACAATCAAGATTTAAATTACTTTTTCACAGAGACGGAGCAATCTGGTCACCTTTGGGATTGACGGAGTCCGGCGGTGGACAATGCCTTTGTTTGCCTGCTTTATGTTCGTGTTCAATCTCCTCCATTTGTTAAAGCGTTGAGTAAATTTCAGTCATTGCATCGTGGGCAGCCGATTTGAGGTGCAATTTCAGAACTCCACATCAGTCCCTGAACGAATATGGGTGTGCTTTTTTTTGGGATGTGAAATTCCTTGAATATATTTCCAGCTTTCTCATGAAATGCAAATACAAGCGACTCGTTTTTTCTTTCAGCTTCACGTGAAGTCCTTATCCTTGCAAGAGTGCCTCACAAGCCTAATGTTTTATCAATGCAAGATTAAACGATTAGTGCAAAAATATTTTCCGCAAATTTGCGGGTATTTTGATATTCAGAAATCAGTAAGCAACAGTGTAATCAAATAAAAGAATTTAATTAGAAGAGACCCCTCAGTAAAGTCACGGGGTTCGAATTTTTTTCAGCTTCTGCAACGAATCCGGACTTTTCATTCTTGTCGCAACAGGTTCACGCGTCCATGTGATTCTGCCTCAAAAATCAGACAAAAACTTGTGTTGTCATGAGTTGGTGGTAAGCACATCAAATAAATGATTTACATTCAAAGAGCTGAGAAGAATAAATGATCGAATTCATGTCGCCAAATTATCAGGTCTTTATATAATTGTATTGGTGGTCTAGTGTGAATACATCCGTGCACCGCAGATAAAGCGAGATCTAGCGATACCGTACACCGTATCGCATATCGCGTACCGAGATCTGGAATTCAGCCAGATCCACCAAAAATGTCAAGCGGTACATACCAAAAGATACCCCTAAATGGCGAGCTTGACTCTGACAGCCTGGAGCAAAAGTCTCATACTGAAGACAATGAGCTGCTGCCGCCCATATCTGGCGAAGGGCCTCGAATCAACAATATTTCGTCTCACGAGACAGAGTTCGAGCCTTTTGAAGAATTTAGAGAAGACGGTGAGGCCCAAAATGGCCCGGAAAACGGCACATCCAGCATGCGTATGGCATTCATGAACATGGCCAACTCAATCCTCGGCGCAGGTATCATCGGGCAGCCGCTAGCGATGAAAAATGCAGGCCTCGTGGGTGGAATCATTGTCATGATCGTCTTGGCTGTTCTCATTGACTGGACACTCCGATTGATTGTGGTGAATGCACAACTTTCACAAACTCGCTCATATCAGGACACCGTGAACTTTTGTTACGGGCGCCCGGGCCGTTTTTTGCTCTTGGCAACCATCAGTTCCTTTGCATATGGTGGGTGCATGGCATTTTGCATCATCATTGGCGACACGATTCCGCATGTGCTCACGCTGATGCTCCCGCGATCGGTCACTAGCACAGAGACCTCGGTGATTGGATGGCTTTTTGATAGAAACGTCATTATTGTGGTGTTTACGCTGTGCATTTCGTATCCGCTTTCCTTGAACAGAGACATCTCAAAATTGGCCAAGGCTTCTGGGTTCGCACTCGTCGGTATGGCCATCATCGTTGTGATCACTGTTGTGCGCGGGCCCCATGTAGACGCGTCCCTCAGAGCACCACTCACGACGCTGGAGAAATTCGTGAACAAAAACCTCTTTCAGGGCATTTCGGTAATTTCGTTTGCGCTCGTGTGCCATCACAACACGCTCTTCATCTACCAATCGATGAAAAATGCGTCCACAAAAAAGTTCGCCAAGCTTACTCACTGGGCCTGTATAATCTCCATGTTTTTCTGTCTCCTTATGGGCGTGCCAGGACTCTTGAACTTCGGCCACAATATCAAGGGCAACATTTTAAACAACTTCCGCAGCGACGACGCGTGGATCAACGTTGCGCGATTCTGCTTCGGCCTCAATATGCTCACGACATTCCCGCTCGAAATCTTCGTCGTAAGAGACGTCTTGAAAGACGTCGTTTTGGCACAGACCCTGGCCAACAGCACCGGCAGCACGGCCCATCTCGAACTCTCGAATAAGCAGCACTTCATCATCACTACTTTGTTAGTATTTTCGTCGATGTCTGTGTCTTTGTTCACGTGCAACTTGGGCATGATTCTCGAGCTCATTGGCGCCACTTCGGCATCGTTGATGGCTTACATCATTCCGCCACTTTGCTATTTAAAGCTCTCCTGGGATGGCTTTGACTTCAAGGCCTCTCCGCGCGACGAGAAGCTACGCTTCATCTGGCGCAAAGCACTACCTTCCGTTTTATGTACCGTATTTGGGTTTGCCGTCATGATCATCAGTTCTTACATGACTGTCAGGGACAGCATGAGGAACGCTGGCAGCGATGCGCACTGTGTCAGTGGCTGAGCGCCAATGGTGGTTTGTCTCTCTTTTCATATCATGCTCGGTCACCGAAGTCAGCATAAGCATCTTGAATAAAATTGCAAGCCCATTTTGGTACTACAACCCCATTTGTTCTCTGACACAATATCATTTCAAAGCTTCGGTTTCTCAACGCTCTATCTTATCCCTCCGACATTGCTCTGCATTCGCTTCTATTTCTCCGACATTGCTCTGCATTCTCTTCTATTTCTTCGACATTGCTATGCCTTCTCCCATTTTTCTGTAATTTTTTTTTTTTCGTGTGATTGGAAGCTGTGTAGTCCAGCTGAGCTCGAAGCACGAGGCTTACCATTCGAGTTTACCAAAAACTGCCTCCCCTTGTCTTACTGCCTCTGTTTCCAGATCCGACTCCTCGCTATCGGATTCATATTGAATCACGCGCGGCCTCCTCCAGCGGAATACTTCTTCTTCACTTTCCAGCTCGTCACTAAATTTCAGGGGCCCAGAGTCAATGTCATTCTCTGTGGCCTGCGTTGGCATGGGCTGTATGGGAATGTGCTTCTTGGCCGAGGGCACTCTCGAAATTGTCTCGTTCTCGTTGACCCCAGCGGCGGCCTCTTCTTCACTGACAAACAAACCAGACGCTTCCTTTACCGCTTCTGCCACTGGTTTACTGCCCTCAGACTTGAGAATGGCAAGCCATGACTCTGTGAACATCTTGAGGTCTTCTTTACTGGCAATCCCTCCTGTCAGCGAGAGCAACTCTCTAAGCTTCCTTTCGTTTTCGAAAAATGCGATGTTGCGCTCCTCGTCAGACTCGTCGTCAGAATCATGCACAAACTCTGCCGATTTGGCAGAAATTGAAGGACCCTCTTCCTCATCTGAAAAGACGCCTGAAGGTAAACGCCTTTTTCCACGAGAGCGACCACTCGAACGAGCATCTCTGACTTTGTACTCAGATAATAGTAACTCTTCGTCGGTGTCTGCTTGTCTCCTGGCGCGTTTTCTTTTTCTTGTGTCCCTTTGAGGCTCATCGTCACTAGACAAGCCATCGTCTGGTGGATCTTCGAAGTCATCATCCGCATTGAACCTCGTACTCACATTTTCGTCGTATTCACGTCTCTTGGCCAAGCCAATCACCTTATGGATTTGCTTCTCATCAAGCTCAAGCTCTACAGCTTTCGCTTCATCGAATTGTTTTCCCTCGCGAAGTTCTGTAAGGGACAGTACACCAAAATCAAGTTGTTCCTTAGAAAAAAACATGCGCTGGAATTGGTCCAAAAACGGCTCGATATCTCCGACCCCCGCGGCATGCAACTCGAGCCATTTATCCAAGGACTCCTTGGCACTGCGCAAAGTCTCAGGCGTAACCCTGTCGTGAAGCGTTGTTTCGTCGTTTTGAAGATAAGGCAACCCAAAGCCAATGGACTCAAGAAGCAATCTGAGATGCGGGTCCGAAATCAAGAGTCTTCGGTTGGCGAGAGTGAGACGTAGCGCCACAGTGTCACTGAGATCAGCACGTAGCTCGGAGATCCTTTCCAACTCAGAAGAAAAACACTTCAAGAAAGCGGTGGTATTTTTCCGCTTTGAGAGGTGATAAGTTAATACTGCAATCTTGTCATCTAGGCTGAGAGACTCATCGTTAAATTGAACAAGTGGAGCGGCACGGGGCTGCACAGCATCGTCGTCGAAATAACTGCTTTTGAAATTTGCGCCAGCACCTTTCTTTTTGCTCAGCTTCTCAATAACAAGCAAGTCTCCTGTGTTCGAATATGCCTTTAAGTCTGGAGATTCTAAGCGCGGGAAGAGCAATTCAATTGCGGTTGGGAACCGGTCGAAAGCGACCTTGAACTTTTTCATGTAGTAGACAATAAAGTCGTCCACGTGCCGACGGTTGCTAGACGATTTCGGGAGGTATGCCTGAAGCTTATACAACAAAAGCATGAAGTCCAATCTGTATAAAGCAGAGTAGTCTTTGTGGACAACAAAAAGTCGGTGAAAAAAAGACAACCCCCGCTTGATCTCCTCGCTTGTCAAGTCCTCGTATTTAGACAAGTACTCGATGTGGGTCGACACGGTGTCTGGATGGAAAAGCTTGACTTCTGTGCTGTGGAGGTCCAACTTTCGCTCCTGTGTGATGTATCGAATTTCGTCCTCGTCGTCTTCCTCATCCGAGCCTTTATCGATCAAGTCCCAGTGCTGCCGGTCCATTTCTTGGTTGAGTCCCGCGGCCTTGTCCATTTTGCGCATTTTCCGCCTCGTCTTTATGAACAAATGCACATCCTCGTTAGCCAAGGACTCAAAACTCTTTAGGAGAATATGCACCACCGAGACCACCACACCAAGATACTCGGGCGAGTGCTTAGCAGCTGTTTTTGGGATGTTCACACACATGTCCAAGAACTGTTTCTGAGAAAACAATTTGCGGATGATGCCCTCTGCGAGCTCGCGGTCCTCATTGACGTCTTCAGCAGACTCGAGATCGATTTCCTGTTGCGTGCGCCTCTTGTTGAAGATGGAGTTAGAGATCAAAAGCATCTCGCGGAAGCACACCATGGCCACATGCAACGAGTCGTAGTCCTTTGCCTCAAAAGACGAGCGGAAGTACGAGATCAAAAGAATGAAGTTTGTCTCGCTCAAAGCCGCGCCCACGGAACCGTAATCAAGCCCATCTTCGTCGAGAGACGGCATTTTGTTCGAGTCAGCAAACGCCTGGGTGCGTAGTCTCTTGAAGCGAAAAAACCACGCGATAGTTAAGAAGTACGATGAAAGCTCAGTAGGGTCAATTGCGTCGAGAATACCCTTGCGGCCAAAGTCTTTGTCGTTGGCGAGATTCGTCATGTGGCGGCCCACAAACACAAGCAAGTTGTTGAGCGAGCCGCTGATGAGCAATTGGTTGATAAATTTTGAGAGCGTCGCAGCAACAGTCGCGCTCAAGAAAATCGACGGTTTCTTCGCATAAGCGTTCGAGTCGTACCTGAATGTGGACGCTTTGTGCCAGGACTTGCCCTTGTCCAACTTTTCCAATGTTTCATAAGTACTGGCGAGCGCCTTTTGGCCCGAAACCGCATAATACGATGCGTTGTTCTCGTTGCGAATCGAGAGAAGCGTGCCAAACCGGCCGTGCCTCGTCAGAATCGAGTTGTTGGCATGCTTCTTGCGGCGGTTTTCCTCGCCCAAAAGGTCCAGAAGATCCATGCCCACGACCGCAGAAGCGGGCGGCACATTTATTGCCGAGTCGGGAAAGTGGGCCGCCGGATTCACCATTTCCTCAATGCGGACCCCGCGTGTGAGGAGCGCAATACATTCCATGGCCAAGAGCCCGAAACTCTCCTCGTCCAAGTCGTTCAGCACAGAGTGCGCGATGGAGTTTAGGAAAAGAAGCACGTTGTTCTTTTCAAACGCCGCAATGACGGCCGGAAGCGCTATTTCGTCGGCACTGATGCCCTTTGGGAGCGCGGCAGCGTTGCCAATGGCCTTGGGCCCTTTCGTCGTAGGCAAGGGCTCGATGTAGAGCACGTTTCGAATGAAAAAGAGAATAAGCCGCAAGATATTGATGTCTCGAGGTTCACGGTCGTCTTTGGCCATGCGCAACGAGCCAAGCCCGAGCCGCAAGACCGCCTTGAGTGTTTTCCCCTGGCGGTAAGTCAAGATGTGGTGTTTGTACACGAGCTGGGCCCGCCGGTTGCTTGTTTTCGCAGTGTAATCCTTCATTAGCGTGTCCTTGTTGACGTCTGTGGGCCACGTGAGCAAAACCAAAAGCTCGAGGCACGCAAGCATGACCTTGTCGACGGTCCGCGTGCGCGGTGTTTCCTCTGTGGGCTTGTCCCACTGGCAGAGAATGACTGAGAGGTCGCTTTTCACTAGTTCACATTCTGCACACGCTAGAGCCACGTCGAACGTGCCGTTTTTTTCGTCGACGGCCCGAAGCCAGCGTTTCAAGTCTTTGAGACATGCGAGGGCATCGTGTCCGAGCTTATAGATGTTGTTTTGAGCCGCGTGGTCGGGCCCACCAAGGGCCGAAACGAGAATCGAAACGTGTGCTTTCAAGAGCCGCGACGTTTCCGGAATTTGCGCCAGAGAACTCGAGCCAAGGTACCTGAGTCGGTCTAGCGGGTCTGGGGAATGCAGTGATACCCCTTTGGTGGAGTTGTTCGCCCCGGATTGGTCTATGTAGCCGCCAGAACTCGCCCTTTTAGACGCCGTCCAATCTGACCTTTGATGTGCCTCCATTGCGGTGTCTTGGCCGTCATCGGAGACAATGAAGTCCGCAAGATCCACATCATCTGCGTAGTTATCTGTCTGAGACATGGAAAGTGTAGTTTTTCGGGCTTTTGGGGAAGAAATTAGAGCTCAAGACCTTTAGAAAGATCGCTTAGACGTATTTTCAAAGGTCTGAGCGCACGCGGCAGACGCGTCTGCTTCGCATCACGTGAGCAGACGATAAGGCCCTCAAGGCGGGTGCTGTAATAAAGTTCTGAATGAAATTTATTAGGATGTGTAGCAAATGTTTCAAGTGATTTGATAAGGTTGAGGTTTTTTTTTATATATTTCAGAACATCTTGGGAGCGGTTTTCGTGTTGACTCTCTTGATGAGATAAGGTTTTACGTCAGATTCTGGGCTCTTAGCGGGAAGGACCTTAACAATTGTTATGTGCGCACAATATAATTTCTCAACGTTTTATGACCCTGACTTTATGACTCTAACTTTGTATATGATAAAGTAAGAAAGACCATATAAATAGCAGTGAGTAAAGTTTCGTCTCTTTTATTATTCTTATTAGCTTGTCTGTCAATCTACATATGTCTTCTCTCCTTTTGACGACCCTCCGTCTTAGCAATCGTTCCCCTTCGGCTTCCTTTAGACCATACACATACTCAGCTAGCGCAACCTTTTATTTAGCGCCAAGGCTGTTTAATAAGAGGCCACTCTTCATGTAGCAAGTAAGCCTTCCATATGTATGGATGAGCTGCAAGTATATAGAGTGGATAACTTTGGCATTGTGTATCTTTTCAATGCTCTCATGGAGAAATTCTTAATTAGTCGCTTCAGCTAAAGAAACGGGCCGTGGAAGGGCAGTATACCGAAGACCAATTGGCCAAGATTGCGGCAATAATTAAATTATACGGACGGATTGGCCAGGTTATTGCCGGTATCTGGTAGAGACCTTTTAAACTGTAGCAAATAATCCGCAGAGTATTCCTAAGTACTTACCATTAATTTCTCGGCCACTATTTTGATGCACAATGGGACGACTCAAGCTAGGCCGCATGGCCGGGCTCAACTTGGCCCCAATATAAATGCAACTTTCATGATGTTTTGAGGGAAGGCGGTTTGGGCAAAGACACGTTTATTGTTTGTCTTTACTCGACAACGTACTTGAGTATCGCCAGGAAGAATATCCTCACTGATCCAACTGACAAACTCTGATGTTTGCAACAACGCCTTAGAACCCCCAAGCTATGGTCGGTCCATGCTTTGTTCGGTCCCGGCTGTGTTTGAAAAACACCCGGTTGTGTTTTCTGGGTGTATAAAAGTGGACCTGAAACATTTGAAAGGCGTGATGACACACGAAGCAAGCCAGAAATACCAACGTGGAAGAGCTGCGACTTACAGAATTTACATCACCGAGTTCAAGTACTCAACTTTATGAAAAAGACAAGAGTGCAAAAAACTAAACCTAGCTTTCGATTTTCATCAGACATAGTTGCTCGCCTCAGAAGCAGGGGCACTTATAAAAAGGTCGAGAGTAATGCCAGTGAATGCCAAGAACAGATCTTGGCAACAGTGCCCCCAGAGAAAAGAAACAAAAAACTGAACCGGGAATTACGCCATGATGAATTTGAAAATGCATAATGACTTCCACTCCCATACGTTTTTGGACCCCGTGGTCAAAGTGTTGTTGCACATCAATAAGGTTTTTTTAATTTTTTTTTCTTAGTTTTATTCAACACCCTTGACGTCCTCTTTTACATAGAAGCCCAAATCATGATCTGCGCTCGGGCTTTTGGAAAAATTCAAGAGAGAATGAACCAAGATGAGTATGAGTGAAGATGACTCAAACTGTCAGAAAGCAGTAGAAGTGTATCATGTTGTTCTCCTTAGTTCCAAATATCCATCCTTCCCACTTCTTGGTAAAAGTCAAACTCTCTTTTTTTTTTATTCTTCCTCCCCTTTTTTTTTTCTTCCTCCCTTTTTATTGTTCTTTCCTTCTGCTTTGATACTCTTCTATTGTTTTATTTCTCTTCCATTCTGTCTCTTTTTGCAGTATTCCCATCTCTGCTGGAGAGGTCTCCTACCACTTTCGTCATATGCGCGAAATCCGTACCACCCATCCAAATATTTTTTTCCCTCCTCTGCCTAAGTGACCGGTCAATGACGTTTGAAAAATATTCACTGCCTGCATACAAGAACGTTCTGCGCGTTCTCCAGGCCCGCACGCAGGCTTCCCCACATAACTTATTCCAGATTCGTGCACTTCATGTCTGGCGATGCCCCTTAAGGTCCTAGCTTCAATGAAGCGATTCTATCCACATTCTCGCCGTTTTTTTTTTCATTGGAAATGCTCGCCTTTCTTCTCCATTGACACGATCACAGCGCTATCCATGTGCATTCTGCTTCAAGCCCTATCTCCAACCCATTGAAGCTGAATACAGAAAAAGATTACTGAGCAACTTCTTGTTTTGAAATTGCGCTTTTTGCAAAAGTTCCGGCTTCCCGATAACCTCGCTTAGGCACTCTCCCCGCATCTCCACTCCCGAACATTAGCACCACGCAGGCTTCTCTAATCTGGCATTGAAAACTGAGTTCATAAAGAATAGGCGTCCCCTTCTTGTGTTTGCGCCAACAGTATCTCTTTTGGAAATACTCACGCGCAGATATTCGCACCCAGGCATTCACATTAAAACTTTACAATCTCATTGGAGTCACACACGCTCCCAGCGCAATGTCTCTGATCAAAAGACAAAGGACGACAATCTCTTGTCTGGTATGTCGAAAACGCAAATCGAAATGTGACCGGCAACGGCCCGTTTGTGGGTCTTGTCGTAAGAAACTGATTGCGCATTTGTGCTCGTATGACGAAGAGCAGCCCATCCCGCCGAACCATTTCTATGCACCTGGCGCCAGCCCGGGATTCTGGCACGAGGGAATGTCTTCTTATATGCCAATACAGGTTTCGAATCCGCTAATGATGGGACCTGGCCCGGGCCAAGATACGACAACTCCAGGCCCAACCATGGTCACTCCAGGCCTCAATCCAGGGCCAAATCCTGGAATTATTATGGGTCCTGGACAAACTCTGGCGGCTGCCACATGCCCAGAAATTGCATATAATGCTGGATTACCAAACACGCCTAATGCAGGGCCAGGTCTCGAGATGAAAACCGGCCCGATTTTCAGCCCTCATAACATATTCACGCCTGCAATGGCCTTTAAAAATGCAGAGGATGTGCCCGGTCTAGCGGCAATAAGCTCAAACTTCAGCCCTGCCCCAAACACGTTCAGTCGCTCTGCGTTTTCTACCACTTCTTTTTCTCCGTCTCAAGCAAGCAGTACATTCCCTGCTTTGGCGCAGCAACCCCTGCCCGCAGTACCTTGGACGCCCGCTACTTTGTCGTATTTTGAGTCTTCCGAACTGCCACCTAAAGTCTCTCAGCATGCCACCGGCGCATCATCTAGCTCTTGCAACCTTCTCCAAAATGCATCGAAGGTAGACCCTGCACAAAGAAAGAATTCCACGCTTCGAAGGCATAGTACAGACACATATCAAAACCAAGTGAAAGAACCTGATCTACTTCTTTCCAACAAGTCTCGTCAAGGGACCCCGTCTTACGTGTTCCACACCAGTCGACCGCGCGAGAATCTGGTTACTGTATCGCCACATGATGCCGGCCCCAGACTGCCAAAACAAGCCACCACACAAGCATACTCCCAAGATTCCGTGCCGCTTGATTTCTTGCAGATGCCAATGGATAAAGTTTCAAATAAGCCCCCAAAAATAATAAGAAGCATAAGACTGGACTGCCTGCAAACTCAGCCTGGGCCCCAGCCCGGTTCACGTCCCCATTCTGAATCTCGAAGCCAACCGCAATCTTGTACTCACTCCAGGTCTTACTCAGTGCCTTCGATATCTTCTGGGATAGAAGAAGCCAGACGAGCGTTCCAACAGGATACAAATTACGGGCCAGTTTCGGAGGTCAACCCTGATTTCACGACAGCATCAATGCTGCAGAATGAGTCTATATCTGAAACCAAGAGCAAAACTAATCCGGAAGTCCAAACGAGTACATTATCTTTTTCTGAGGACGCGACGTTTCTGTCTGAACTCAGCGATGCAAGCTACCCATCACCGAATGTTTCCGTTTATCGACAATCAGGTGATGTTTTTGGCCCGGAAGATCCTCCATTTGTGAATATCTCGATCGGCCAGAACGTGCTTCGAATTGCAGTCAACGACACGATTGACGCGTTTTCTTGTGCTTCCAGTACTCTTCTTGTCGAAGGCTCGTATTGGCAGCAACAGGGCCCGATGTCGTATGTCGGGTTGACGAAACAGGACCAGTTTTTCAGATTGGTGCGCAACTTCACTGTCCGCTTATTCAAGTCAGAGCAGTTTTCTCAGTTCACACCTCAAGGGCAAAGAAAGAATATTGACCAAGGAAAAAGTGGGTTTCTTGCCTGCCGCAACAAAAAGCTGGACTTGAACTCAGACATCAACGATGAAATAGAATCAGAAGACGATATCGTGGACGAAGATACTCTTGTGACAACTAAAATACACGCTGGAAGGGATAGGACGGGTCAGTTAGACCACCAGCTGGCCAATCTACCGGGTGTCCAGTCGCTCTACGAAATTCATGGGTGCAAGCAAACGTACTTTCTGTACGTGCAAGAGAAAGTGGCCCTGACATTGCCATGTAAAGCTGCTGTTGCTGAGGCAGTCAACAGGTACTTCCAGTACGTGCATCCTTTTGTACCGATCATTGACGAGACCACGTTTAGCGAGGAGATCAAGTCATTATTGGATAATGGACCTAACAAAGAAAGAGGTCAAAATTCTGGAAGAGCTTGCGGTCTCAACACCGGGTTTGGCCTAGGTCCCAATCCAGGCTCAAGTCTAGAAAACGAAAAGACGGGTCTTTCTTCTTCGAAATCCGATAAGTACCATCGGATCTCGATCCGAAACAGCTCCCAGATCAACTTGGCCGGGCAGCTCTTGCTCATGGTCAGGCTCGGATACATGACATTGATTCCGAACAACGCTACTGTGTCCCGGTATCTGAAGCCAGAACAAATGCTCATTAGGGAAGTGACACAACTCAAAGCCGAGCATTACCTCAGCATCGTAAACCTGTGCATTTCCGAGGAGAAAGTGCAAACAAAGTCGACGTTCAAGCTCGTGCAGAGTTTGACGTTGCTTTATTTCTACCGGTCTGTAGCTCCCAATGACTGTCTTGGGTTAAGCGGCTCAGACTCACAGCTTCTACACGGTGCCATAGTGAGTCATGCCCTCTCGATTGGCCTTAACAGGGACCCGTTGAAATACACCACCATCAACAGCATCTCCAAGGATGCCGCTTTTGTTGCCACATGGAGAGCGCTCTGGAGTTATATCGTCAACATGGATGCAATGAACTCGATCTACAGCGGCACCGCGTTGAAGATCCATACGTTGAGTATCAGCGACACTGAGAGGCCCACCTATCCAAACACTTCGAAAAGTGTTGCTCAGCTCGCGCAAACAGTCGACAGTGTATGCGGCTTCTATCGGCGTATAGTCAGGCGCATGACTAACAGGAGCACTAAGCTCAAGGTGGTTGACCTCCTTCTGGAAACAAGCAAGTTGGAGCGAATATTTCTTGAGATCTTCGGCAAGGATTTCTTCAAGGACTACGTGTGCGGTTCTGCGCCCGAGGAAGTCAGCACTTCCGAACCTGGCCATCGTGAGCGCAACGAGGAAGCGTTCTTGAAGGTCCACCAGTTTGTCTTGTTCATCAACATTCGAGCGAATCTCTCTTGTCTCTACTACCTCGTGGTACTTCACTACGAGCAGAAGCTTGACGAGGACCAGGGTTTCGAGGCTCTGGCGGGCATCGAGCTCTTCAAAATCTTCATCCGCAGTGTTGTGCAACTCGTATACATCATGTCGTACGTGCTTGACAACATGCAAGAGCTCTTTGGTAAGTCGTACGACTACCTCTTGACGTCCCGGATTGAGCGCGCCATGATTAAGACCCACACGTTTATATCTGCGTTTTTCATTCGTCTCGTCAACTACAAACGCACACTTGCGTTGAAACAGATGGTACGTGGCTCGCTGGAATTCAGTACTGGCGAGAATTTTGCCGAGCGATGCGAGATCGTCGACACGCTATTCACCATTGTGTTGCTAGAGGCAGAGCTCTTCGTAGGGCATTTCCGCACCTTGAGCAAGACCTACATCAACTCGTATAAGCTCTATGTGATGGCATTTTTTGTGCTCAAGCAGTGTATGGAGAACCCCGAGCTCTTGCTCGCGGGAGTCACAAACTCCAAGGAGCTGTTCTTCAATGACGGCACGAACTTGATCCAGTTTCTCTCGAACGCAGATCTTCAAAGCCTTTGCAAACTATGCGAGGAGTTTCGGCTCGCGAAGTTGGAGCTGGTCAGAAGACAGAAGGAGCATCAGAAGGTTCACGGCAATGGCAGCGTTAACGAGCGACGTCCGTCTGGCGAAAAGTGGGTACGCACTCTGGACTCTGAAGTTTCTATTGATCCAAGCCGAAGGACCCATAAAGAAACTGACTCGCTTTTCGAGGATGATTTCAGCTCGCAGGCCTCAGGGTCTTTTGATCCGACGCTGGCGAATCGGGCAATGTATGCAAACGAGGATACTGTGAATACGTACGGTCTATTGACCGAGAAACATATGCATTCGGATTTTCAGGACGAGGTGTTTGATGAGCAGAATATGATTGGTAACGACGAGCTTCTTAAGCTCTTTGACTCTTACGGGCTACTCGAATGTTAAAGTTCGGAGCACGATCTAACCGAAAAAGTCTTGTGATGAGGAAAAGTGAGAATTCAGGTAAAGCAGATCCGAATCATTGCTCCGATGGATATTCTCCCGGTCTCAAAAAGCAGAACGTGAATTGATAATAAGCCAGTTGCGAAACATGCATCTAGCTACAAATGGGAAGTCATGTACCTGAATTGATTCAAAAATTGCAGAGTAAGCCGCGATTGAACTCTGATCCATAAATACTTGCTCAGGTTTTAGCAGTCAGATCTTGGATCGATGTCTTCAGCGAAAGATAGAATTCGAGATGACAACTCTGATCTTCTCTATGAAAGTTGCTGTCAAAACCTCTTGTTCAATTGCGCATGATCACGTAATATAGGAGGTGAAGGCCTTTCACGAATAAGTGAAATGTGACTGAATACTCAAAGTGGACCCTGAATCTAGCCTTTCTCTTCCAGAAATATGCGACGATCTTACTCCCCTTCTTCGCTTCCAGATAAGCTGAGGCCTGCAAATACCAAACATGTCAACAGAAACAAAGGCCACGGCTTCACCTGCTAGTTGTTTGTTTTTGCGCTGTATCACGAAATATTCAAGTGCTGGAAACAACCAATTGAGTCGTCGTTTCCATGAGAGAAAGTATTCAAGATGCCTTCCCGTGGGTTTGCAGGGTGTATCAAAGCCAGAAATATGAGGGGCTTCAAATTCTTTTTCGAGAAGCTCAAAAATTTATAATCAATTGCCACCGCGGCAGGAATACACTGGAGATCCCGTGAATTCCGCGGTAAAGGTCAAAGCAAAGATAAATTTCTGTGTTTTGGCAAAGGCTCGTCATAAGTAGTGCCACCTAGACTTTAAATCCAGAGTTTCCAGACGCTCAATGTAGTAGTTTTTATGGGCGTATATTATTGCCCAGTATACCTATAAAACTTTCTGGACAATGCAGTTTTTTTTTTTTAGTTTTCAGCACGAAAAAGAGAAATCTTAGTAAGCATTTCCACTTTGTGCTCTGAAGTTGAGTGTGCCTGGGCTATGTCCGGCGAGCAGCCTTTTTAAATTTTATGAAGTACACCCAGTTTTCTCTTCGCGGCTCAGAAAGATCATCACTAATGCTTGACTTCTTTTATGGTTACGCAGTGAATCACGACGTATTGCGGCGCTTACAAGCTAGGTACTTCCTGATCAAGCTGCATCTTGTTATTGTTTTGAAAAATATGCATACAGATTAGTAAACTTCACCACAAGTCTGGTGAACGGGTTTAGAAGACTCTTCTCTTTACCAATCTTGAAGTTGTTCACTGGTTTGTTCATTGATCTTCTCATTTCTACTAAAGTCTTCTCATTTCTACGAAAGTCTTCTCATTTCTGCTCATTTCTGCTTAATTTTGCTCATTCCTGCTCATTTCTACTCATTTCAACACCTCTCTTTCAAAAAAAAAATCTAGTTATATTCCTCTTGATCGGGCAAGATATCATCCTGCGGCTGTACACAGTGTCAGGCACACAGCCGCGCACTGGATGAGTGGGAGTCCGCGGAAGTCAAAAGGCAACTAAATTCGAGAGAAAACAGTTCCGTTTGGTTCCCTCTTGTCTTTATTTGTGGTTTTCGAAAATATCACAAATAACTGTGAGGATGAGCATAGTTGGTCTACATTGATAATGACAAGTTCGTGATTTTCCAGAAGCTCAAAACTTGAGACGGCGCGACTCGCGAGATCTAGTTCAAGCTTGATTCTCAATGTAGTAAGTGAAAGTGCGTGCTCACGCACTACGAAGGCCCGCTCAGGGGCAAACCGAAGGAGCCTCCAAGATAGACCAAGGATGAGAAAACCGAAAAACATGAAGAAAAACATGAAGAAAAAAAATATTACATAGCAAGTGAAGAGAAAAAGAGAAAGCTCGGCTCTGAAACTAGTAAGGCCAGCGCTCAAACAGAATGACGTAGTCAAATAGAACGCTAGGTAAGCCATCAAGCAAGCACCCAATACACGGCAAACCTAACAACTCCGAAATCACACTTCACTCACTTCCACAATCCCACGCGGGGCCAAAACTGCATATAGAGCCCTGACGTGGCTGTTGCTGTGCCGTGCGACTCACCGTACATGCGGCGGCACACCGGGATTTACTTTTATCTGCAGTATACGCACTATACACCGTCTGGACTGCACGCATGGACCGGCGCGGGCTTTTGACGATTATTCAAACTTTCAAAAACTACGCCTCCATCTTACATAACCACTCCTCGCTCTATTTCACAAAAACGCAAGCACAAAGTACAGAAAATGATATGATGACGACCGCATCCAACTCTTCTTCTACAAGCAGCTCGCGCTCGCGAATCTCGCTACTGTGTACCCAGTGCAAGCGGCGTAAGGTCAAATGTGACCGAAAGCTTCCTTGTCTGTCATGCATCAAGCACCATGTCCCGGAATCATGTGGCTATTTCGGGGACCAGGTTGTGGCAAGCCTGCCGACCGCAAGTGCCGGGATCTCGGTGTTTAGGGCATTCGCCGAAGAGTCCGGAAGGCCGTACCGTATGACAGAACAAGATGTCAAGCCTCCGAATTCGAAGGGGGCGAGTCCCGCTCAGACCTCGGCGGCTGACTTGGCCCAAGGTGCCGGCCCAGACTCTAATTTGGGGAATAAATCAGACTTTTTTTCGAATCCCAAATCAGTCTTAGACTCACGAGAATCGCTTAGTAAAGTGCACACCTCTGGACATGGTCTAAAACGTGCCCATGACATTTGCTTCGACGGGTCTCAGTGCCCAAAATCCGATGAGGAGAAATTGAGGCGGCTTAGGAGTAGAATTAGTGAAATGGAACAGGCTGTGGTTGGATCCCCGAACGTTTCAGGGTCATTCCCGCCAGGAGTCACACCACAAAACCCGTCTCAATTTGCCCACACAAGTTTACCGCCTCCTGGATCCCTACATCCTTCAGTGCAGTCGAGAGTGGCCACCCCAAGCTTCCAAGGTCCTTCACAGACTCCGCCTTATACCGGAAACGGCCTCCATTCGGGATTTCTGGGATATACGGGTCTTCCAGTACCGCCTGGCATGGGCCAAAACGGTCATGCTCAGCCACGATTGCCGTCGCAAATGCCGTCACAAATGCAACCGCTTACTCATGCACAAACACAGACGCAGTTTCCTGGCGTACTAGGGTCCAGTAATTTGCATTTCAACGGCGGGCTTGTGAATATGGGCATGCAATCTCCATATCAGCAAGAGAGTCTGCACAGAAACAGCTTTTCAGGCACGCCACAGGGTGCATTGAACGACGTAACGCCATCTAATTATGCTCGCCAGGACCCCTTCAAGCTACCTCCATGCAGTGCGAGGTTTTCTAATGGCCAACAAGACCTGCGAATAACGCCGACAGCATCAAAGACATTACCAAACTTCCCAAACTCTACATTAGGATCTCTTGCAAACTCTGCATCGGGCTCTGCACCGATTTTTGCACCAGTTTCTGCACCAGTTTCTGCACCATTATCTGCACCAGTTTCTGCACCAGTTTCTGCACCAGTACCCGAACCTGCTTCTGATCCAGCCTTCACTTTTCACTCCACTTTAAACTCACCTCCCTCCACTCAGTCTCAGACGGCCCATTTTGTAGAGACAGAACCCATTGATCCCGGATACACGTGGAACGGAATCAATCCATGTGACATGCAAAGCCCAGATGAAGTGTTTGATTTGTATAGCGGATACGACCCCATCTATTTTGGACAAAAGGGCCGCACATTGAACCATGGCCCGTTCTCGTGGTATTCGTACGTGCAGAAGGACCTAGTGCTCAAAAGCCTTTGGGCATTCACACATAGTCCACACATGCCCGTGAAGCAGAAGGAAGTGCCGTCTTTGCAGGATAATCGCGACGAAAAACCGAGCAGCACACATGCATCAATGAGCCACAATCTTAAGGCTGAATTGAACAAATACACACTTTCGCTTGGGCTCACCCTTTACGAGGGAAATGTGGACCTGAAAATGCACTTGATCAAGCGCATCAAAGTTATGCTCCCGACGAAGAAAGCTGTGCGCGTTTTGGTAGATCGGTTTTTTGAGTCCATTTACTGCTACTTCCCGCTTCTCGACGAACAGTATTTCCGTAAACACATCCAACGGATTCTCGGGCCTTTTAGCGACAACGACGAGAAATACACAAACATTCACGTCAGCAGCCGGTGCGACCCGGCTCATTTGGGAATCTTGCTTGTTGTGCTCCGGATCACGTACCTTTCGGCGTTTTCAAACCGCAAATGCGAAAATGAGCTCGTGTTGTCCAAAGACTGCCCGCCGCTGCTCGAGGACACCCGATATGTGCTCATGAACCCAATCAATATCGATGTGTTGTCTGTGGCCCAACTTTGCCTCGACCAGTATGATCTATACCAACGAACCAAGTTAACCGTCCTCCAATGCGCGGTGATGATCCGCGCATATCTAAGCATAGCACCCGAGGAAGGCGACAGTGCCGACGGGTATGAGTCTAATGTGTTTAACGTGATGTGTATTCAAACTGCTTACTGCATGGGCTTGAACAGAGACCCGGCCAAAATCGACCAGCAAACCCCGAATCCGTCCCGCGACAGTATTTGTCGGAAATTGTGGTTTTTCATCAAACTCATGGACATGAAGCAGTCCTATCACTTTGGATTCCCTTTAATGATTGATGACAACTTTAATGATATCGGGCCCTTAAACTACACGCCAGGATTTCTGAACATTGCCGACTGTTCCGTGGAAAAAAACGTTTGCGAGACATTTGGCCTCATCGCCCACCTATATGCACAAATGAGGATTATCCTTCAGGGCTGCGTGTCGATACGGAAGCCGATGAAGATCTGTGAACTCGTGAAGGTCTTGAACAGCTTCGAAAGAGAGACATATGCGAAGTTGGGGTCGCTTTCTCAGTTGCTCAGACCGACTCACGAGCCAGAAAAAGGACATCTGTACGTGAAAGTTCTTCATGCGAAAGCATACCTTAACATCAAATCTTTCAACCTATCGATCATCTACCATTTGTTTCTAAATCATGAGCGCACACACAAGCTGGAGCTTGCATACTTCTATTTACGCAAATTTATCTCCATTTCATGTGGCGAGTTTTTCGTCGAGATACTCAACTTGATTCAAGACCGCAGCCTTTTTGATACGGACTCTGTGGTCCCTGGCCTCATTTTGAACCCCCCAATTGTGCATTTGATTCATAAAGCAAACCAGATGAACATTCATTTGGCAATCGTCTTGAACCGCATGCTTTCACAAATGGAAGAAACCACAGAGTCCCATACATTGAAGCTACGCACAAACACTCCTTACAGGTTGGAGTACTCTCGCATCAGCAAGTTAGCGAAGCTTATGGAAAACTTTATCAGGTTTGGCAACTCATGCTTGTCATTATTGGGGCATCGTTTTCTTTATGCATGGAGGGTCTCTCGGGTGCATACATTTCTTTTGGACATGATAGTCTCCAATTCTTTCAAAAACTATCGCCTTGAGGCTCCTATTAATACCATCGAAATGACATCTGATCGCATTCAGGGGTTGCTAGAAATCGCAGAACCTGCGTATGCTCAAATCAAAGCTCGCTCCAGGAAGTTCGCTCATGCAGAGAACGCTTCTACCCAATGTGATATAAATCTGAAGCCTGAATTCAAAGACGCTTCTGTCCAAAATCCCGAGCATGTGGACGTCATGGGATTGTCTGAGCCGACCAACATATCTGTCAATCAGCCGGAAGATTTAATGATCGAACCTACAATGAAACCCCATCGTCATGTTGCCACTGAAGGACAACAGAGCCACATGTCCGACATCTCCTCGACCTCGACACTGACATTTGACTTCAATGACCTTGATTTGGGCAATTCGAGAGAGATCGATAGCTTGTGGCAACAAATAAACAATCTCAAAAACAACAATAGGGGAGATTTTGATGGTGCCTGGGGTGATGAAGGTGCAGAAATAGGTGAAAGAGCCGAACATGGCGGGGTCGACTGGTATCAAAAAATCTTTTCTTTAATGCCCACGGCTGACAATCTTTCATCGATCGATGGAAACGGTCTTGATGTGTTTTCCACACTTCCCTATGAACAGTGAAAGCTTTAGTTTTGCTTCCTTGGAAAATTGAGGAGGAAGACTTTCTGAGGCTTGCGAAATACGGTCTTAAAAGACGTACGGTTGCTTCGTGTGTTGTCGGTTAAACGAACTAGTTTCAAAAATGGATTCATTTGCCTTTCAATGAGACCTGATAAAAGCTGGTATCAACAACGGACAGAGATGTGCTCATAGACCCCTGCCTCAAAAATATCTCTGGTATAAAAATTTTATGAGCAAACGAAAATTGAAGCCCTATCAACGATGCGTTCATGACTCGCAACAAAGGCCAAATTCCGAAAGTTTTTTGTGTTTCGCCCAGCAAGCGATTGATATATTTAAGTCACATAGATCACAAAGAAGAGGGGTGGAGAAATGCTTTGCGCTCTGGCTATGAAAGTTTGAAGAGGATTATTTGATCTACATCTGGCAACGCAATTACCTCCAATCCTAGGTGTTTGGACAGTTTCGCCTAAGTGAAAACTTCAGATACGAGGTAGTCTTACATAGACTATAGCATAACATTCAAACTATTGTGGTATGTGCCGAGGTCTCATTTCTGAAGGACTTTGACTTGTTTAAGAATGAACTTATGATCGATAGGCAAGACTGAAACAGAAGAAACAGTGTTGAATATTTGGATTGATAGCCTGGCCCAAGCTCATGATTTTAAGTGACACTTGGTTCCAAGATCAGATACATCAAAGTCATGATTCATGAGCAGTAAATCCACATTACTCTTGAACAATTGTCGAAGCAGGTGTCTTTCTTCTCGTCTTTGACATTTATGGCTCAACACTTGTGAGATAAGCTGATCCAAAATGTTTTATGCTGGTGGTTTTTTCGATCGGAGGGTTCAGAAGTAACGTTCATGCTCCAAATTGCAACAGGATCTGCTTTTTGAGTTTACTGAAGAATATGCTGGTCATCATCGAGGACGATGCCTTCCTGTTTAGGCTGAGACCGAGGGCAAGAGGTGGGGGCACATATGGGGGAGAATGATAGGCGATTGATAATTCAATCGATCATGAAATAATCATATTCGAGCACGACAAAGCAACGGTAAACGGTTGGTCTTACAAATTGCGCCAAGTAAAGTATCGAGGAAAAAAGACACTAGCGGGTCTCTTATCTGACCGCTTTCTCCAAGCTTCTAATTTTTTTTTTACTTGCGTTGTTCACGAGACCATTGAATGACGTCTAATCCTTAGCAGCGTCTTACTGCACACGCAGCAAACTTCCCCATTTAGAGTCTCGGGTGCTCGCTTATCAAGAGGAAGAAGGAAGAAAAAATAATTTGTTCACAAGGTTGGTCTACAATTCGTTACTTGAGAGATCTAATACTATACTGTTCTCAGCCCGATAGACTTTCGCAGTCGTTGAATCTTTAGCCAGTTCAAAGGACTATACTAAAAATTCATGACGAACATCTCCACGTCTCCTACCTAGTTAACCCGCCAATCTAAATTACATGGCTCGTGGCTGTGGGAGTTCCCTTGCGTGGGTAGTGCGCGGCCCCAAAAACCCGCGGAGATAACTCCTCCTATATGCACGTCCGTGCCGCCTATGCCGCTTCAAGCAGCCCAATCGGGCAGGCGGCCTGCTGCTCTGTGCACGCTCTCGCTCGGTCGTGCACTATATGCCGTACTTTTTCGTTATCAGCGTCCGCGTCTTTGGTTTCTGTTTCTCAGATTAGAGATAGACGGCATCGCGAAGCCATCATAATGTCGCTAGATTTAATGGAACCTTGTGGCCGCATACTTCTACCCGTGGATTAGCCCGTTCATCTAGTTTCTTCGTCATTTTCCTTATAGTTTTTCCTTCGTCTTTTTATTTTCTTATTCCGAAACATTTTTTCTGCCTCAGAGCCAACTCACTTGACGCCTTGCTGATATATCTGTGACGCACTTTTGAGCATAAACCCAGTGTCCTTCGATCATATAACTGTCGAAGAAACTCCCACAAAATCACCGAAAAAATACTCAAAACATACCTCCCCAATACCAATCATGGCAAAGTCCGATCTCGAGCTCAACCCGGTGGTGTCGCGGATCAAAGTCGACGACTTGAGAGTGCAATCAGTGATCTCAAACCAGCTGATTGTGCTCAATGTTGATCATCAGGTCGACAGCGACGAGGCCCAGATCTTGGCCTTGGGGTACAAGCAGGAGTTCAACCGTGAGTTCGGCGCGTTCTCGGTGTTTGCCGTGTCGTTCTCCGTGTTGGGATTGCTTCCATCGATCGCAGCCACTTTCGATTACCAACAGCTTGTGGTGGGGATCTCCCCGCTCCCTTGGATCCTAGGAATGATCGGCGTGACGTCGGTGGCGTACTCCATGGCCGAGGTGGCCTCCGCGTTCCCGACCTCCGCCGGTACGCCGTACGCCGTGTCGCAACTAGCCCCTAAGAAATGGGCTCCTTTTCTCACGTGGATCACCAGTTTTTCCAACTGGATGTGTCAGATCACGGGCGCCCCCTCGGTCAACTACTCAGGCGCGTGTTTCATCCTCTCCATGGCCTCATACAAAAACGGCTACGTGGCGTCCAACGGCGTGTATTACGCGTTGACCACGGCGATCATGGCCGTGCATGCGGTGATTTCGTGTTTGCCCACTAAATACTTGGCCCAGTTCAACAACGTGGGCACGCTGATCAACATGGTGTTCTTGGTGATTGTGTTTGTCATGATCTTCGCGTGCAACGACCGGCTCGGCATGTACGAGGGCGCCATTTCCAAGTTCAACAGCAACTCCAAGGCCTGGGGCCTTACAAACCAGACCGACTTCCCCACAGGCGTGGCCATGTTGGTGTCTTTTCTCGGGGTGATCTGGGCCATGTCGGGCTACGACTCGCCTTTCCATTTGTCCGAGGAATGCTCCAATGCGTCTGTTGCTGCCCCTAGAGCCATTTGTCTCACTGCCACTGTCGGCGGAACCATTGGTTTCTTTTTTGTGTTGGCCATTTCCTACACGTGTGTGGACTTGAAACTCATATCCGAAGACCCGCTCCAGTTGGGCCAGCCGTTCGTCACGTACTTGACGCAAATCATGGCGCCGAAATTTGTCGTGGTGTGCACCTCGCTCACTATTGTCTCTTCTTGGTTTATGGGCAGTTCGTGCATGTTGGCTGCGTCAAGAGTCACGTTTGCTTACTCGAGAGACGGGTTGTTCCCCTTTTCGCATCTCTGGTCGAAAGTCAACCCGGTGACGAAAACACCCATCAACGCGGTGTGCGTCAACTTTCTCTTGGGCCAGCTCTTTCTTCTCTTGATGTTTGGAGGCGACACGGCGATCGCGGCCATTTTCTCGGTGGGCGGAATCTCGTCGTTCATCTCGTTCACAATGCCCACGCTTTTGAAGATCACGTATGCCAGAAAGTCTTTTCAGCCGGGGCCTTGGAACCTCGGCAAGTTGTCGAGCCCCATTGGCTTTTTCTCCGTGGCGTTTGTCGCCACAATGGTGCCGTTCTTGTGTTTCCCCACTGTTTCAGGCGCAGACTTGACCCTCGACGCGATGAACTGGACTGCGCTTGTGTTTTTCGGGCCCATGTTGATTTTCACTATCTGGTATATCGTGGACGCCCACAAATGGTACACTGGCCCCAGACCCAATATTGGGGAGTACATCTCGCATGACAAGTCGAGTGCTGTTCTCATTGAGGGCATCAAGAGCCAGCTCTACCCCTCTACAAATAGCGAGGATGAATACAGAGGGGTTTCTGAGAAGACAGATCATGCGAAATAGACTATATGGAGTATTTATTCCGGGATTTCAGGATGGGAAAAGCTCGGAAAACAGGAGTATTTCACATATAATATAATAGACATATTCTTTAGTATCGATGTGGTAAATGACTCGGCAAGTCCTGATGTAACTGTGGATCAAATTTGTTATGCTTACAGAAAGTAGCTTGAATGTAAAACTTTGTTGAAGAAGAGTTTTGCTCTCATGTTGATCTTCTTTGCATACGGGCCACTTATTTGTAGGTATTTAAAGCGAATCCGATATCCGGCGTTGTGTAAGTTTTTTGGGGAACCCATACCGAAACAGCTTTAGGCACTTAGAGCGATACTTCACTTCAGAAAAGCCAAACTTGTGACAAGAGAATCTTTATGAGTTTGAAGATCAAGTCTTTGAGATCAAGGTTAATCGATCAGATCTCAGCGATCAAATCTCAGAGGTCAAGTCCTAGAAATCACGCTTTAAAAGTTAAGTCTTCGAATTCAAGTTTTCGAGATCAACGGTCCATCGATGGAGTCTTTCAGAAATCAAATCCACCCAGGTGACACAAAAGTTCAGCTCCCTTTCACTCAAAGCCATTGATGCCACTGAAGCATGCTTTGGATATGACCTCAACGACAAAAAGCAAGAGTCGATAAGTAACTGCAAAAAGAAAGCGGGGCATAACATACTGCGGTTGCGAGATTAGTATGTGAAAAGGTACAAAACACCGATTCTGGTCTCCACGATTTCGGTCGTGATGTCGATCATACACGCTCATTTGGACTTATTCGATCCAAAACAGCAGTCATTGGAAAAAGGAAAGCGTAGACGAAACCCTCCGTGGCCAGTTCTTGATCGGCTTTTGTGGGCCTGGCAACTTGAACGGGGGAGCCAAGGCCTTCTAACGACAACTGAGGAATTATTGGAAGCAGCATATTCCATCAGGTCTAATCTTCCCACCCAAGAAAAATTCTTTCGCTTTGCAGGGGAGACACTCTAAAAGCACTCTTTCTCTTTTGATTGGATAGCACTTTTTAGACACCGGCCAGAGATCCAGAAAAGAAGATTGTGTGTATCAGCAAATTTTGCGTATCAACGAGCTTATGAGGCGATGAAACGGACTGTTTGGTAGCAAAAGACTAATGCTTTGCGAGATGTGTACAATGTTGATGAAGGCGAATTGTTTTGGAATCGCGGTCCTTCAAAGGCTATGTTTTCAATCCGTAGATTGGCCCCAAAGAGGAGGTGCGTATTATCTTCACTCTCTGTTAAAACCCCGATGGCATAGATAAGCTTACAACTTACCTTATTGACATCACCGGAAACACCCAATAGATCCCGGGCTTTCACGATCGTAGAAAAGAATACTTCAAAGTGGCTTCACATATCTAGCAGATAAGCTTGGACGTCCAACAAACAACCTTGAACGACGGGGGAGGAGATAAAAGAGCGGATATTAATCTTCCTTCACCACGTGAGGAGTAGGAACTTTTTTTAACTAATGGACAGTTTCACCGCCCATGTAACGGCTAGTCTTAATTTGAGTTTATCAAAGAATGTGAGAATTGAGTTTCTTTCTTCAAAATTTACTAACACATACCAAGCACTCGACTGGGTTATCATCCAGAATGTGAAGTTGCATTATCGAAAAAAACTTGCTCGAGATGGAGGCACAGTTTTAAAGGACGTAAGCAGAAATACGCATCAGGGGCGACTCTCTTTTATGAAGAGCCGATAAAAGCTCTCAAACATGCCGTGGTGTGGTTGTATCAAGTAAGGACAGAATATGTGAATATGTAGGGAAATTACAGAATTTTGCACCAAAGCGAGTTATTTGTTTGAGGAAACAGATTTATCAAAAGAGACGATTCTGTTTGAGCCCGACAATGAGTTAAGATAGTGTTGCACTACCTGCGTGCATTCGGTTAGCTCCTTAAACCCCATGGGCATTTAATGTTTTCATTACCCAAAAAATGAAATCAGACTATTGATACCAGCAAGCCCTACCTTTGCCGAAATTGTGGTTTTGCATGTCTATGTTACTTATGATTAAAAAGAAGACACGACAGAAAGCCAATTGACTGAAAATGTTGATAAAGGTCAACTATTGAAGCTATCGAGCTGGGCTTAACTTATAGAGAGTACTGATGGTTGAGCTTAACATGTAAATAATACTGATACGCTTTTCTACCAGTTGCAACTCCTCAGCGAGGACACTCCAGAGTTACAGGTTGAAAGTGTGTATTGTAGAACTTCTTATGTACTCCCTCTGAAAGACCGAAAAAAAAAAAAAAGCAGTCTAGCATAGATGGTTTCTTCGGGCAAAAAACTGGGCTGAGCATAAGCGCCAGTGGGATTTGTACGAAACTACTGCTTGCTGAATCGTTCGAGAAGTTTTCCTTGAGTTTCAAGTCCAGCGAAAAGGAGGACTTGCAGCGATAGTGAGGTCACTTCTCCACAAAATCGGGGCTTTTGAAGTGACCAAGCATCTCATTAGTAGTCATCGCTGACTTCGAGTGTTCGAAGATATGCAACATTTGGCTGCCCCCGCTGAGGCATGGAACCAAGGTGAACAGGGCGCCTAGCTATATGAACGAAATATTGAAACCAATTCGATATTTTGAGAAAAAAAAAAGCCTTGACAAAGTATTTACTATTATCTTTGAAGGTTGGTGAAATCCTGGTAAGATTATGTTGTTTCAATGGATAAGCAAGGATGACACAGAGATAAGCATGCAAAAAAGACTGATGGATTGAGTTGTTTGAGTCCATCTAGCTCTCTTCCATTGGCAATTCTAAAAGATGAAAAGTAAACCAATTTTCTGAAAACAATGACCCCGGACTTCTCTTGCCAAAAGAACCTGACTGTAGTCTTTTTTCGTGTTATAGCAAAGTGCTCGAAACTTTTCGGCGGTGGGTTAAAAAAAGTCGTTCAGCCTCTGGTATCTTTATAAAGAGCTTTTTGTGAGATTACGTGGCCCTGAATCTTCAATTGAAATAAGCAGTCTCAACCCAAGAGTTTTGTGATTCAGTCCACGCGTTAGTGGCAAGGCCACTTTACTTCTTTTGAAACAGAAAGATGTTCATTGAGCTTTTAATACGACTTAGCAATATTCAGGAGCATTCGGTCTTTAGCAGCTTGATGATTTTGCAATTTGTCAAAAATGATGATTTTGCAGGACTTATAACCAGAATTGTAGCTCCAATTTGATCCAGTGCGGCCCCACACAAATTATCAAAAAGTTTCATGTACAAGATATCCCCTTTTGAACCTTTCGGTAAGATCTTTGATAGCATGACTCGTCGGTCTGAAGATGTTACTATTAGAAGAGGTCTCATGTTAACTAGCTTCTTGTATCTTACCATTTTTATCACGCTCAAAATGCTCAATCAATTTTTGTGCCCTTGGCTCGATCAGTTAAAGCCTCTCCATCAGAGCATTTCATAGGATTCTTCTTGCTGTATTTGTGGAGTCTCAAGCCGGCGAAGATTCGCAACTCCATATCTCTAGAGGTTGAAGTCTTCATAGAAGTCCAGAGGCCTTTTATTTGGGAGAAATTTCTCTTCTTATCTTGAGCCCGCATTGTGCACTTCGTTGTCAATTCAATGACAGGTATAAGCTTTCAGCCTTTGCCTGTGACAAAACACAACAAGAAAAAAACACAATGTCTTGTGAATGTCATTGCCTTCTTTTTGCTGATTCAATGAAATAACAAAATAAAGGCGTTTAGTCTGTTTTTGAGTCCATACAACGAAAGTTTTGCTGGCTGCTGTGGGAGAGAATTAGCTAGCCTTTCCTTTTGTTGCAATTGGCCGCAGATCCAGATTTTCCTATTGTGTGCAATAAAGTTTGCGGGATTGTGTATTGTATTCCGACAAAAGGAAGCAAAAAACAATACCGGCGCTCGAAAAGTCAAAACTCTCAGGGTTTACTCAATTTTAGTGGATTCTCGAAAATGACATCGCATCTTTCTCGAGTGCAGACTTCATCAAGCGTCAGTAAAGATTCAGCCGACTTTTTAGAGTACCACTTCTGTCAGGACTTTTGTATCACGAGACGAGGGATTAGATCTAAAAATCTATTCAAAAGAAACCATACACTGACGCGTTTTCACAACTGAGGATTGTCACAAACTCTGAATATAAAGACGGCCTTTTTTTCCCCACTCGAACTGTATGAATATTCTTTGCAAAAAAAAATAGTAAAACAAAAAAATAGAGCCCCAGAAGTTCAAACGGAACTCTTCAAATTACTTGGACTTCTACAATGAGAAGCTTCTTTTATTCTTGGGATCGTATCAAGCAAGTGGAAAACAGAAATCTCTCCTTACGTGTTTTCGAGAGTTCTAATTAACACTTAGCGCCCAAACTTAAACGAGACAGCACAACACTGGACATGAAGTGCCAAAAGTTGCAACGATTATGAAAATTCATCATATTCTTTTTTCAAAAATATCATGATACGCAAGTGTCATTCCTCTTGCATCCAGGTTTTTGGTCTGAGTGAATCTTTCATCGATTCAAAGTTTGATAACGTAGAATAATACATTTGAAAGATTTGTGGGCTTCCAATTGAGGTTCTGCCCTAGCTCGTCCATCTCTGGGGCCACGTCACGTGACTGAGAGTTACCCGCACCAACGTGTTTATAAATTGCGACCGTTTTCTCGCAATAAACTAACTTTTTTCTTCCGAAAACATCTTCTACTTGATGATAATTGTATGTGATTTACAAACGGACACTTTGATGACTAAACGCTGTGCACCAGTCAGAATACTCATAAATGATCGATCCAGTAAACCCATTGCCTGAGATGTCCATGAACAACAACTTTTTTTTTCTTCAAAATACTAATATCAAAAGATCGGAATGTCGAACAAAACACAAGGCCACAGGAATATCCATCCATTGTTTTGAAAAGAAAAAAGAAAAATGATTTTCATTTTTCTTTTCAATCTTTATTCTTTTGAAACATCGGTTCAAGGTATCACCTGCCCGTAATTATATATTCTTCCATCTCTTTCTGTCATCCTGATTTGCGCGTGTTCCAACTCATTCACGTTAGTCAACAGGATCAAAAGACCAACCAGTCATGGTAGTCTTTAAAAAAAATTAGAGAATTTTCGTCATCAAAAACAATGCTCTTAATCGTGGCACCCCGCTGCCCTAATGCGTGACAGACAGTCCAGACGCAGGTAGTTTGTGCTCTTATCCCCACACCATATCATTACATTGTATTGAGTTTTAAATTGAGTTTTGTACAGCTTAGCCCTCATTGTCTCTCAAAAGAACTTTACGACATGGCCTTGCATGAAAATGGCGATTAGCCGGAACCCTTCGTAATCGTATTGGTCTCGATTGACAGTGATATGATCAACAGCCAGTGGCTAGATTTTCACACGGCAATTCGAGAGCAATAGCATCGGTGTGATCAGTGTGCAACAACAATACAGAAATTCTTGGGCGAAGAGCTTGCTTATCCAACTTTATTGTTGGCTGTGTGAACCAGGTGGAGCTGAAGGAGGCTATGCGGATTGCAAACTTCACCAATTACCTCGAGGCCATTAAAAACAGTCTTATTTTAATTTTTTGATTGTGGAACCTGGAGGTCAACCAACCGAACTAGGGCGGTTTAATAAGTGCCAAGCAAGTTTTGAAAAATGTCGTGCTTGAAACATGGGCCTGGACCGAATGCGGAATTGTCAGGTAAGGCCAAGTGAGGCAAGCGGCCAACAGCAATGAACAAACACGCAATGAGAAAAAAGCAGAAAAAAAGGTAAAACGGTGAGAATGGGTTCCAAAAAGGGCAACGAGAGAGGCATAGATAGAGGTGTCGAAAGATACATCGAAAGAGGCGAATGTAAACATCACGAGCCTTACGTGTGCTGGAAACAAACGGAAAAGATTTTCATGTCACCTCGCAACTGAAAGCTAAAATGAGAGACTCACCAAAAACAAATATGTAAAAGAGTAGGGGATGAATCTCTAGTTCCGGCCAAAACGCCAAGCTGCCTTACCAAATCCAAGACTTATCGAACACGAGCTGGCTCCAATCAATGGTGTATCATCGAAGCTGGAGACCATCTCGAAAAATCCCTTCGAATACACCGGTCTGGATCAAACGCGTCTTTTTTTTCGTTAAAGGAGATGCCTGTATTTTTCGAAAACAGCATAGCCGATCAATGGACAGAACGTGCATCGAGAAGAAAAAAAAATTGAGAAGGTCCACCTTTTCCCAGATTGTCATCTAAAAACCAAAGGCCTCATTTTTACCAAAAGTGTCTCTAAATATTTCTGCAGCGGTCGCGGTCTCTTTACACCAAAGCTAAAACAACCTTGTTAAGATTCGATGGTTTTCGTTATTTTTGAAGGCCCCCCAGTAACGCGTAGTATTATAGAAACTCGGAACCTGGCTCTCGCGCCGGCCCCAGGGGCTAGTCCGGCCTGCTTTGGGGCCAGGCCCTAACGTGATGGAAGGAAGGGGTCGATCCGCCTTGAGGCGGTGGGGCCACAGGAGCTGGCAAGCGCGCGCAACCTGACTGAGGGCCGTTAGCCTATGGAGAAACGGCGAGGCTCTTCGAGGCCGTAGGCCCTATAATTTGCAGGGCCGATCCTGAGGCAGCACAATACGTGGTGATCGCAATTGTGCCACCGCGTTTGAGATGACAAAGCATATGAGACAGAAATGAAAATTTCAAAATCGATGGGGCCTGTAGTCATCCATGCAAGAAAAAACACTGTGATCACAAGACGAAAACAGCTCGCCTGGAACAAAGCAAAAAAAATAGATTCAGATCACTGTCGGAAAAAATCAAAGGGCTTCAAAGTTCAGGACTTCAGCGGATAAGCGAGTCGTGAGCCCAGAAATAAAAGGTGAGTTCCAGATTGAAGTCGTAAGAGTGACGGGATTTGAAGTGGGCCCAGAGTCTCAGACCAGCTAGTGATATGAGAGGCTGTAAAACACACTTAATCGTTCCAAAAATAATCTAAAAAACACATGTCTCAGAACCACAGAAGGAAAAGATTAGGTATCAGGAATGGAAAAAGAAATTCAAGACAAAGCTTGGCGAGTGTTGTTGACAGGTGTCACTCACATTTCATCTCAATTTGTTCGAAAAATCCAGTCGCTTGATCTACCACTATAGTTTTCCGCCTTTGTTCTTGCAACGGCGTAGATCCATATAAATCAGGCTGATCTTCGTGGTGCGCTTCGGGAACAGGGATGAATTCTTCGCAGTAATAAATCGTTTTTTTCATTCCCTATTGAGGACGCGTCCTGAGAAACAGCTGGCAAGGGCGTGTACATTGGAGAGTTTGAAGTGGCGCAGAAAATAGGGGCAGACAGATGTCAGAAGAAAATTCACAAATATCGTCGAAGGCTTTTGATGCGGTCTGATCAGGATAAGCATGTAGGGCTGAAACGTGGTCTGATCAGATACGATGTTTCAGATTTGAGGAACACATCAAATCGTTGTCTTCTCCGTTCTTTGTTTTCCTTGTTTATAGCTTTGCAGCCTGTGTTTGTTATTTTTCTTTTTTTTCTCATTGTCACTTTTCGATTCTCCTCTCTTGCAGGCTCAGACCAAGGCTTGGCTCGCATGTGTGGAAATGGCACGCGCGCACCAGTCTCGCCATGCAGCGAAGTTGTCCGATCGTGTGAACGCGCTTGAACAAAAGCCAGAAAAAAAAAGAAAGAAAGACCGAGAGTGGTAAAAACAAAGAGGGAGGAAAAAAGAAAATTCGTCTGTCAGGATACGTCGTTCCAGGTCCGGCTTTCGCTCGTCAACACAACAAGAACAACCAAAAAATCATCAACGCATTCGCGCCAAGAATATATCCGGAAGCCATAATTTTAGCGCACTAAGCTTCATTACGGGAACATACGGGCCCTTTGATAGCACGCACATTTGCGCTTTTGCACATCTCGCACACGCCATTGTTCGAGTCCTAGTTTCCTGTAACGCTGGAATCTCGTCTTGTCGCGACGTGCGTTGTCGCGCTCCAATTACCCTCACCTGCCAAACAGGGTGCGAGCGTGTGTATCTGTGACTGGTCTGCACAAAAAAGACGTTCTCGCGTCGCAGGGGGATTCTGGTGGCATGTGCCTGAGTCGCGAGCTGCAATGCAGCTTGACTCGAGACGCGGATGTGCAAATATTAAAGGCAACGATTTTCTGGGGTCGGGCTTTGTCCAATCCTTTTTCTGAATCCGTTAGTCGCTGATCCCAGATAACAGCCGCCGCCTATTTATTCTCCTTTGCATTCTCAATTCTTCAAAGCCTTCCTTTTTTTTTTCTTTGCATTCTTGTGGTCAATTGTTCTCGTTTGATTTTTGCATTTGTCCACTCCCCTTGAAATTTCCCTGCCCAGATCTGGAATCACAAAGCATCGCCCGCTGCATACCATACCCAATCTTGCAAGTATTCGCTGCCGAAATCACTTTTTGAAATAGCAAGCAGACATCACATTCCTCAAAGAAGGAATTCGTCCAAAACAGATCATGATCTCTTCTCTCGATATGAAGGCACTCAATGTCTTCATCCAGATACCCGTTTCCCATGACATGGTCCACAAACTCGTAGTTGCCACTTTGCAAGTGATTCAGTGCAAGGAAGACAAGAAAGCCACCAGCGCTAATGATGGCAAGCCCCTCCCTTCGTTGATGTCATTTATCAACAAGTTGGTCAAGTACACAAACGTGTATACAGGCACGTTGATGACAACGTTGGTGTTGTTGGGGAGATTGAAGTCAAAGTTGCCACAGAACGCCCAGGGCTTGCCCTGCACAAGACACCGTGTGTTCTTGAGCTGCTTGATTTTGGCGCTGAAATTCCATAATGACTCCTCTCCGAAAAACATACACTGGGCTAAATATACCGACGGGCTTTTCAGCTTGAAGGACGTGAACTTGATGGAAAGGCAATTGCTCTTTCTTCTAAACTGGAACGTAAAAGTCTCCAACGAAGAGATGGTCGCGCACTTGGACAAGCTCTTGACTCCTATCAAGGATGACTTGATCAAGACTGCCAAGATGAAGCAATTCTTGCACGCTCAACAACAGGCCACTGCCGCGCGTCTTCTGGTCAAAACACAAACGCACCCCGAAACCCCTCGCACCGCTATTTCGAGAAGTTCTTCAACAGCTTCTTCGTTGTCACTAGGCCGCGAAAACCCTTTGAGCCCACTGCGTTCCGAAGAGTCGAGTCATCATAACAGACAAAGCTCGTGCAGCTCTGTCGAATCCATGAGCCCCGTGATTGCTCAAAAAAGATATCATAAACATGCTCCAGTACATCCGCAAATTGAGATGACTGCTCTTGCTGAAGAAATGAAATTGAATAACTTGCTCAATCAGCTAGGGCACAAGACGCGGAGTCAATAAAAAAAGCCTTCCAAGGGCGAGCGGGAGTGCAACGACGTGTGGCGCATTTCCTTTGTTTTTAATTCTTTCACATTTAGTTTTGGTTAATTCACGGTTAGGTTATTTGAATTCGCTTGTGCTATATTGCTCTTTGTAAGGCAGGGTCATGATGTGATGCAAAAGGTCACCGTATTAGTACATGTTGCGTGTGCTTACGCCATGTTTAGACTCTTTATCTCTTTGACGATATTTTGAACATGTTTTTAGATGACTTTGTGTCTGATATCTCATGAAACAGGTTAAAAACCTTCTTCAGGTACCAGCCATGGCTGCAAATCCAGAGTTAAGACTTACTTGTAGTTTGAACTTTTACCCCGCAATCGTCCCGCTATATAAGACCCGCAATCTTCCACCAAACCGAAGCTTTTTGCATTACCGCGTCGAGGCAACATTCCCGGGCCGACCTCGCACTTGCGTGCTTCCTGTACACCCGTACACCAGTAGTGTATTCAATGTGGAAGGCAAGATCAAGTTCCTATGATAACGTCTTGAACTTTCAAGAGTGTTTGACTCTAGCGTATTTGCATTATGAACAAATCTCAAACCGCCACGTGGCTCGCCAGAGCATTTTCTCTGAGCCGGGTCAGCGGGAAAAACAAGAGCAAGATACAGCTCAAACATCTCGGCAATATTCTTCTGAAGGGTAAAGTCGGTCAGAAGGACACCAGCCAGGTCCTGAGAAAAGAAGTGCAAGTCTTTCCTCAACCAGTAGATTCTCGTGCATCACTTGAAGATTTTGTGGACCATCACGCAAAAGCGCTCGAGGAAAGCTCGTTGAAGATCGGCTATATGAGTAAAGACGATATAAAGATACAGGAGTACATGGATTCCGGAAGGCAGTTTGGTGGTAGCGGTTCAGGTCTGGTGCTACGAAGAATGGCGATTATTGATAGTCTCCCCGAAGAGATAGATCTTTTGAACACACCCTGGAAGGAGATTGAGCGTGTTTATGATTGTCTCCGAAAACTTGACAACGATCGCGCGATCCATCTCAAGTACAAAAAAAGGCTAGCGTTGGATACCAAAAGTCTTCTTGCCGTTCGGGATAAGAAGCTAAGAGATATGTGCAAGTTTGCGCGCCGTGACCAAAAACGCCAAATGCTGGCCTCGGACCTGGCCTTCGAAAGTATTTTCCAGTATAATGTTGTGGGTTTTGATCGCAGTCTCAGCGGAGTTCCTTTGCAAACTGGTAAACACGCATTTACAGACAAAAAAAACGGTCCGCAATTTCCTGTTGAGCTTCTTGAAGATGCTCGACCATTTGAAACTAAAGTGCCGATTCATAAAAAAGAGGTGAACTTTATGGAGGATGACGCGCTCGAAGAAACACTTATGCCGCACGATGTGAAACCAAACTCGCCTGAGGAGCTCCTACTGATGGAAGGGAAGCCTATAATGGTAGACAACATCGATGATTATGACTCTTTGGAACATTTACTGGAAGATCTCAAGGTCAAGATCGAAGAGGAGGTTCTCAGTTTGCAGCGGGTGCTTTCAGCAGACATCACGCGTAGTACCATGTCATTATACCTGAATTTGAACCGCGAGCTCAAAAGTAATGACTATTTGCTTGTGTCCAAATCGCCGCTTGCCACCAAATACACGGGTCCCACATTTAAATATGCATTAAAGCTATTTGATTTGATTCCGTTTTATGGCTCGTTGTTCGCAACAATCAAGCATCGCACCAATCTCTCTCGACATCTACACAAGGTCGTTCTGCTAAATTTAAGAGAGCAAGTTGACTCTCTTACGAGAATCAAGTATAAGCTGCCTGCAGACCGGAGATTATTTATGGAAAAGACAAAAGCACTGATTCGCCTGTTGATAAAAGAGGTGCTTTTGCCAATGATTTACAAGGACCGGATTAGAGTCCCACATCACGTGCATGCTGTGGTACACAAGCACATGAAGACCAGTGCTTTTCTGCGGATGTATTGGTTGAAGAAGCCTGCAAGACTAAGCCACAGTTCCCGCAAACCGCTGGAGCGAAGGCAGGCGCAATATATCAGCGTTGCCCAGGCCACTGGCTTGTGAAGATGAGATCTAGATATTTTGCAATGTGAGTGTAAAAAAAGTATTCATGTTTGAGGGATTATCCACGCGCATCGTACAGAGTGCAAGTAAATCTGAGCTCAAAGATCGCTCAAGAGATTTGGGGCCTCAGGGCTAGTTTTGCTGTGACTTAGGGAGTTCGCAGCCATGGAGCGTGATCTGTGAATACCTAGCGCGAGCTTTTCGAACATCGCACTACCCCATACTTCAAAAAAAAATTTGACGGTGAACACCTAAAGGCAAGACAAGTCAACCAAGAACATGCCATATAAAAAGGTGGCGCAGCCAATGGCGTTGCCCAAATTGCCACGATTGAAGTTCAAGAAGGCTTCCCAGGCAAAGGTCAACAATCCATGTTTCTTATTGATGTCGTCTCTTTTGAACTGCTGGGCAGCCAATGGAGAGGGAGCAGCACAATGCTCTGCCTTCTCTCAAGACTTGAAGACATGCATGGAGACACACAAGCCGGTAACCCCACCACCAAACCCAATGAACTATCATGCTCAGAGGTTGTACTCGAAGTTCAAAAAGGTGAATGATTAGTTCACGCGAGATATTGGTAATGTAAATAGAATAATGGCATAGGTACTTTTTTTGGCATGTTTTTACGTCTTGTTCATTTCAAGATGAGACTTGTAGCTGAGAGGTGTGAATTAAAAACGTGTTAGCAAATAAGATGCTTCCTTAAAGCTTCGAAAAGTGTTAATCTGTAGAAAAAGGAGAAAGAAAAAAGATGCGATTTCTGTGGATCGAACACAGGACCTTCAGATCTTCAGTCTGACGCTCTCCCAACTGAGCTAAAGCCGC
>JAKTYO010000036.1:0-20643 GCA_030578735.1 Metschnikowia noctiluminum | reverse complement strand
GTGACAAGCCTTTTTTTCAAACCCAACAGCAGAGATTCGTTATCAGATGTTTTTGAAGAATTGAGAAGACTCATATTATTAGGCCATAATGAGAGCAAGCCTTCAAAATTGTTTAATAAACTCTATTACAAAGACTCAGGCAAGCTCAATGAGGCCTCCTCTTGAATTCCATCAGAGGATTTGTGAATGATAAGCATTCATAAATATCAAACTGCGTCCTTATGTTGTAAAAAAACTCACAGAAAAATTAAGCATAGCAAGCTGATAAGAAATGAAACGATAGTCGACAACTCTTATGATGCCGCGACCCCCCAACTTCGAACTTCCTCAAGGAGATTCTTCGTCGAATCTCACTTACAAAGCGTGACCAAAGAGCTGATACACATACATAGATCTTCACTCACAGCCGAATTTGTGCCAAATCAGGTGCACGACTCAAGTGGCGTTCTTCAAGACTGACTAGCTTGCCTGACCTGTCAGGGTCACCACCACAAAAAGAGTCTTGCTTTTGATCAAAACAAATACAGGCGTCCAAAATATTATTTTTCTATCGCGGGGACTCCACGCGAGTTCACTTGAAGACACTTGAAGACACGTGAAGACACTTGAAGACACTTGAAGACACGTGAAGACACGTGAAGACACTTGAAGACACGTGAAAACACGGGAACAGTATTGTAATTAAGAGTCATGAACACCGGTGCGCGACGGTACATTTTCACTGACGTCATCCGACTTGCCACCCAAGAAAACCTAGACTACTCGGGTCAAGTGAAGCTTCAAAGCTTTCATTTTCTCCTTGGCAAACTAAAGGAAGTCGTGTTCAGATTCGCAAAGCCCACGCGTCACATCAATATAGCTCATGGATTGGTAGGTGTTGTCATTTTCGAAGAGAGGTATAAACGACCAGTATAAAACGCATTCTCTCAAATTCTTCCTCACTCCAGATTTGGAAACCTTTTCGCAATTCTTTACATCTTCTAAGCAATCCTGGTAACAAGTCAAGGCGTGTAGGAATATCAGATTTGCACAGATCATTTCCCTGGCAAAGATGCGATCGGTGGGGCCACCGTAATTCATTGAGTCGAGGTCGAACAAAAGCTAGCGTGCAAACAGATTAAAAATCTCGACATTCTTTTTTCCAAATTTTCTTATTTATAACGTTGTCAAAAACGTGCAATTTAAAAAAGTACGCCAATATTTGATTCGTCAGCAGCTGTGCCATCAGCTGTATCTTTCTTCAATGAGTCCGGGACATCATCAATTATGATGGTCGGCTTTTCGTCTCCGAACAAGCTCAACAGCTCTATTTGCATTTTGGGGCTGCGGTTTTCAACCTTATAAGGCCCCTACTTTGACTGCAATTCTTATGTGAGGTTTTTGAAAAGAGCGTATGTTGAACGAGCGTTCTTTTTTTCTTTTAAATAGCCCAATAAGCCATGGGGTAGCTCAAGAAATTCTTGCAGAGTTCATCTGATTGTGTGAATTGTGAAAATTCCAAGTGAACCATCTTGATGAACTTCTTTTTTTTTTTTATTTTTTTAAAGATTCATCGTATTAAGAATACTTGAGGGCTACTTTTCAAATGAAAGACCTATTCCAAGACAGTGGGGCGTACCGCAAGATTTTTCATTCCTCAGGATTTTTCACATTCCAGAAGCACTACAAGACGTCCCTGGAATTACGCCCTCCTTTTTTTTTTTTGGAATAAAAAAAAAACAGAAAACAAAAAAAATTCACGTTACAAAATTAAGCATATTCGCAGATAGAGAAATTTTGAAAAGAACTCGCATAGTTCACTTCGAGAAGATCTTAATCGTCTCTTCGAATGCAGATTTCGTGTGAAACTGGTGTACACGAAACGGGTCCGAATACCAAGCATTTGAACCCCGCGCGAAGTAACAGCTTTTCGCGGCCCAAGACGCATAGCGGATATAGTATTATAGCGTGACTTGAGCCCCTTTTTTTTTCATGGCAAACAGCTTTCAAACTTTCATGTGTATCAACGTGAAACAGGGGTTTATTTTCAATTAAATTTCTTTTTCAACTTCTATCTCATTATAAAAGCCAAGACGGGTCCGCCGTTTTGTGCTGCAAATCATTATTTTTAATAGAGGCGACATACAAAAGGCTGCAGTCTGGGCCCTGCCTCATTTTTTCTCAATCCTCATTTCCTCATGCATTTATCGCCCACGGCCTCACTTAAACATTTTCTCAAACATCGCCTAAATTTTTAGCCGCCGCTCACTTCCCTTCGGTGCTTTCATAGGCAAAGCGATTCTGGCAATTTGAAGCTCTATTCACATACAAAATACCATAAAATATAAGCTGAGATTCCAAAATTTACAGTTGAAGTCGCTGGCTCGGCCACAACCTGCTATCAAAAATCAAAACCCAAATTCTGCAAGCCCTAAACAAGAAATAACCCATCTTTTACCCCGTCTCACGTAAGAATCACCCTCAAGAAGTTATAGACCATTCCAAAAAGACGATATACCAGAAATGCTACTACTACCCTCTTTTATTCCAGCTTTTCTATTTGTACTATTTCTACGGCATGCCGCCGCAGGCTTTATTCGAACTTTTGACTTTCCGGGATCAAATTACACTGCCCAATCCCTCACGCCGCTTCTTGTTTTCGTGGCCATAGACCCGGACCTCGGGCTTATGAAGTTTCTCATAAACACAAAAGTCACAAACTGGGGAAATATGACGAGTACAGAACCGATCATCACAGACGTAGATCCTGTCACCAATAGGTACACGACTCTCCATGTCGAGATTGATTTTATGGGCCGGACGTTCGTGCGGGAGAATTTGCGTTTCTGCGACATCTTGGCGGTGAAAAACACATCGAGCTATGAGAACAACTATCGCTTCGACGGCCTCTCTTCTACCTCGAGCTTCCCGACTAAGACGGCCGTGGCTTCTGGATTAGCAAACACTGATGTGCCCGGAATTAGACCCAATGGGGCGAGCAATCGAATAAATGTGCGTGACGTGAGCTCAACAATAAGCGACACGAATACATCACAGCTTATCTCTACTTTCAGCACCTCGCTAGCCAACTCAAACGCCTCTGTGGAGGCGCTCTTTGCGAACAGAACTCAGCCAGAGTACCTGTGCCCTTTATACACGAACGACTCCGTAGTGTTTTACTATCAAGCAGACGTGAGCAAGAACTTTGAAAAATTTGGCTCATACTCGGTCAGATTTTCAGTGGTCTCGAACAACGAAGAGTCCGATATTCTTGGTAGTGCCATGGGCTACGTGACCTCATCGGTCAAGACTCAAAGTTTAGAGAATTTGCTATTCTTCGGAATCTTGGGTGTCTCTGTTTCCGCTTACATCATGTACTTCATGATTATCGTTAGCTCTCCCAATCAAGAAGCTCATAACCCTTTTTTGATCGAAGCTTCAGCAATTTGCAATAAAGGTCTCTTGAGACAACTAGAAGCACCTCCACTCGCGCTCTTATCCTATCTACAATTTGCCCTTTTCATGTCTGGACTCAACGTGCAATATCCGGGGTTCTTTCAGTTCTTGATGGGAAGAATAGAGTGGTGTGCCCTCCTTAGCATCAATGTTTTTCACCAATACGCATCTATACCCGCCTCGGAGCAAGACAACATCTATGTGACCTACTACAGCGGTCTCAAGACTTTAGCCCAATACAGTTCAAATGGATTCAATCAATTTAGCTGGCCTAATTTCATTGTATGCTTACTCATTTGGACAGCAGCAGGGCTGTCAGGATATCAAATCTTCATATTCATTAAGGTCTTAGCCCAAAGCCGCCGCTCTCCTTCCTTTCTCCGCAAGCTTTTTGGACACTCAGCAGGTGGCACAGGTGCTATGACACTGCAAGGCATCACACGTACCAGATTTAAGTATTCTTTACGAACGAACATGTGGGCTTTATTGGGAAATCTTTTGCGTGAATTTCTAACTACATTTGGCTTGCCATTTCTAGTTTTAACCATATATATGCTCTTCACTGCCTCGAATCCAGGGACTCAAAACGGCGAACCTGTTGAATTGATTCAACAGAACGCTTTCTCCCCAACCATACCATACAACATGATATACCTCAGGCCCTCGGAAAATGAATGCGTTACCTCGAAAGACCGAATGTCAGCCACGGGGTGTTCCCAAGCAAGCTTCAAAATACCCACGTTGAGCGTGGTGTTCGGTTCAGTGACTCTCGTCGCGTGGTTTGGGTCTTCATTCGTGTTCCTCTATCACTACATTTCTCCGTTCCTGATTTACGGACGACGAAAACGCAATGTGTCGAAATTGTACACTTCTGTCAAGGCTATCGTCATGTGGGCATACCTTTACAACGCATACAGGCCCTCGAAGGCTTACTATGTTGCAGTCGATACCTTTGGATGCATATTCACACTGATTGTTATCGCAGCTTTGCAATCATATCCTTCTGCGCAAGTGGTAATGATGGTTGTTCTCGAGTTCTTGAGGCTTGCTTTGTTCTTGATAATCCGTCCTTATTATTTAGCATTGTCTTGGCACTCACTTCCGTTGTTCATGCACATTTGTCGGCTCCTCGTGACGTTCCTCAATATACCTTATCTTCGACAACTCAACGTTTCTGAGGCCAGCAGAAGTTATGTGGCATACGTGCAAATGCTTATACACTCTCTCGTTGTACTTTTCTACATTGTGCACCTCGTCTATTGCCTTGCCATTACTATCATGTCCGTCGTGAAAGTGCATAAACGCGTACTGAATGAATCTGATTTTGCCAAAGACGCTGATAATCATAGTTGCACCAGCTCATGTAACGAATTCGAATTCAAGCAGGTGCCTTTGCATCAAGGCGGCCTTTTGAGGGTGGATGCCCGAGAGTCTTTGTCTTCAACGGCTAGCTCAAACAGCGGCGAGGTAGACTATTACAGGTCGAAAAGCGAGCGTGTTTTACAAAGCTTGAAAACAAATGATTCTCAACTGAATCCAAAAAATAGTGATGTTGTTGCGGACGACATCAGTCTTGACTTTCAAGCAGCAGAGCATAGGATAAAGCAAACCGATTATACAACGAGAGAAGCTGACAGAATATTCCAAAAGTACTTTTCAGCACATGAGATGGATCCAGAGATGAAAGCCTTGTGGGATTCTAGAGATTGGAATAATAATGTACGACCTTTGCAGGCCAAAGGGGATAATTCTGTTCCTCAAAAGGGACCATTTGCAAGACTTTTGGGGGTGATCCGACCTACGAAGAAGAGAGGTTTTGAAGTGATGAGACGCCGGCCCATCGTGGTGACGCAACAGGCGACAACAGAGCCTGATGAGGCCGATAGTTCTGCATAGTTCTATAAAACGCGTAAGTCATGGCACATTTCCAAGCTTAACTCGCTAATAACAAGTTTCGTTTTTGATTTTCACAGATACAAATGCATAATTTTTTTTCAAATCTCATGTGGCGTGTCTTCAACTCGTTTTTGTTTTTTTGGCGGGCTGCGTGTCTGACCCTTCGAACGTGTCCTTTTTCATGATGTTTCTCAAGAGCTTCTCGTCATCGATGATGCTAAACTTTTGCTCCCCGGTTGCGAATACCTTTTCCGTGTCCATACAATTTTGCAAAGCAATGCACTCAGATGACAAAACCACCATAGCCATCTCCAGCCTTGTAAGTGGCGTCTCTTTACGCATTAGAATGCCTCGGATTGCTTTTCTTGGGTATTCGCTGAGCCTGACCGTGAGTAAGTTTGGAAAATCTTTTATAAACTGCGCAGTGAGCTTTCTGCTTTCGAGCAATTGGTAAGTTTTTTTGTAGACTCTGCGAATCGCCCTTGCCTTGACCTCGAGCGAGGCCGAATTAAAGGATTTTTTGTGATTGATGGCTGCTATTATGACAAAAAGCTGAGTGAGAAATGTCAACTCGAATATAACTTCGCCCGTGGCGAAACAATCGTAGAAGTCGAGAATAAAGTGCTCGTCTTCCTCAGCCTCGATTTCTTTCAAGATAGTCACAATTTCTTCGATGGTGTCTCTTGAGAGACTTGAGTTTTCAGCAAAATACTTTTTAAAAGTCTCGAGTGAGACCTCGGCAAAATCAAAAGCCAGGCCGTCTTGTTCCACGTATCCGTATCTTCGAAGAATTTCTGCATTCGGATGCTCTGCGTAAATGTTGAAAATCTGATCACCTTTCATAATGGGGTGAATGCATCTCATGACCAACCTGTCCGCCGTCATAAACAAACTGGCATTGTGTTTTCGGGTGTCTGCATTCAAAGTGTCTGCAAAAGGGACCATGGATTTTAATTGCTGAGAATTTTTGACGAGTTCTTCTTTGTCCGTGTTGTCAGTTTCCTCGTTTGAGTCACTGTCGTTTTTTTCATTATCTTCTTTGTCATTCTCGTCTTCAGCCTGAGAGCTCATATGATCTTGCCTCAGACGGTTTGCCAGAAAATGTGAGATGTCTTCCTCATCGCTTACATCACTTTCGTCCTCATCGTCATCTTCTCTTCCTACATCGAAAGAATAGGACATAATGACAGACGCAACTTTCTGGAACTCGGCATCTGTGACTTCGCCGACGAATTTCTCAAAGTGGGGTTCGAGTCTTTTCATGAGACTTTGCGCTGAATCGTGCCCCACACGCTTCACAACGTAAGATGGAGCCAACTGGCTGAGCTCAGCGTCGGTCCAATATATCAACTGATCTGATCCATAAGACTCGTCATTTAGAGGCAAAACATCGAGGTATGGCTTCCACAGCAGACTGTCTCCCGTCACTTTCCATTCATACATGAGAACCAAAATTAGCGCTTCCCATTGTGTCATGTTCATCAAAAGCGTCTCTGCTTCCCTATGGTCCTTCACCAAGGTACTTGTCTCCACGTTCAAAAGACTCGATCTCGGAATTGAAAAAAGTTCCTCGCCTACTGATATATCGCTTTTCGCAATGAGGCATCTTCCTTGGCCTGATTTGCGAAGATCTTCAATTTGGATTCTAGGGCTTATGTCCACAGAATTTTGCGATAGCCACGAGAGGAAGCCCTGTGTTCGTTCGTGAAACAGCATTTTTATATGATCTGGGGCTTGAAAATTGTAAGAGGCAGTAGCGTTTTGTGTCGAGCACAAAATTTGAATAAGAAGAGGTTTTCAGACTCAGACTTATTCGTCTCTCGCTTTCGTCAGGTGAATACCAGGATCTTGCCACAAGAAATTCTAGTTCGTCAGATCGCCAGGCATATCTGCGAGGTGAATGCAGATGAGATGCCGAGTAGCCGCGCATCGCGGGTCGTGCATCTGCGGCCACTAACCGCCGGTGTTCGGCTCGGCTTTTGAGTCAAGGGGGTTTACTGGAAGGCTCACCGGCGCGCAACGAGAAAGGAGGCGGAAGGGGATGTGTGGAAGGTAAAAGAAGAAGAAGGAAAAAAAGATGCCTATAATAAATTTTAAAGTTTCGAGAAGATACAGTATTGTCATGAGAGTGATCCAGGCGCCAAGTTCGGTTCCATTTATGTTTCAAATCCGATCTTCGCCGTTTTGTGCCTCCTGATTCGGAACGGTAGTTGCAGGATTTGGATTTAAGATGGCGACTCCTATTTTGAGCCTTTAAGAAATATTCACGCCGTACCTCTTGGCATTCGAAGGGGGCACATTATTACAGGATGAGTATGCAAGCAGGCAAAGAGCTTTCGAGTCTACAAGTGTCTCAAAGCCTTTCGAAAATTATTGCAAGAAGAACTTTCGAGTCTACAAGTGTATCAGAGCCTCGCGCAAATTATTGCTAATATGGCTTTGAAAATTCATGTGCCATCAAGTCTCGCATTTTATTTGGTAGCAACAGGTACAAGTCATTAGTGAGACTCACTGTGAACTTTAACACACGTACCTCGAGTCAATTTGTGGGCAATTGGAAAGTCGGAATGCTGTTTGAGCACCTTTATTGTTTTGAGGTTGAATCGGGGAAGATCAGATCGTTAAAACAGGTGGTTACTTATTCAACGGGTTTGACCATTTAATTCATTGTTATAATTTTCGCCAATAAGTATCTCGAGACTCTTAAGCCACCTGCTTATCGTATTCGTGATATAAGCATTTCGTTTACTAAACTAACGAAAAATACACAGCATTTAGGTGTTTTTTAACATTGTGTTCAAAGTCTCGATAAATGCTATCGACGAATAAATTGACTCATTCAGTCGTAGGCAAGCCGTGGATTCTAGAAAGGTTTGGGCACTAGTCTTTGCCATCATCAAAAAGCTTCTTCGATCGCAGTTGAAATAATTTTTTGCTGGCTTTCAACTCATTAAGTGGTTTCGAAAGCTTCAGCGATAAATTTAGTGTATTCTTGTTCAGTATGTCAGAAGCCCCGAGCGGAAATTTGATGCATCTTACGTAAGATTTGAGATCTTCAAGTGTTTCTTCCTTGTGTTCAAAACATGGAAGGAGTTTCGAAAATATGTAATATGGTGAATCACCGACGTCACGTAGACTTTTCAGGAGGGTCCCCGCTAGACTCCCGGATTTGCCTTTGCTCTCTATCTAATTGAGACCCCAGCTCATTGTCTATGAAAGTCAGGATCACCGTCTCCATAGAATCCGCATCCTGTTCACGGCTTAGGCTTAGAATCCGCATCATTCAATTCCCGCAAAAGTATTTTGCCTCCTTGTACGGCCATCTGTCCAGCCTCGCCCGCCCTACTAAACGAGTCGTCGTCCAATGAAACTGCCAAATAAGCACCGTCGCTCGATATGTCCATATGAGAAATGGCCCGGGGCAGCTCGTGCTCGTGGCCCAAAAGCTTCATCCGCTTCCTCTTCGCCCAGTTCCATATGCATACATTCCCGTCTCCGCCCGCAGTGAAAAGCGTGCCGTGCTTAGGATGGAACTGGAGCCCAGTCACCGGATACACGAGATCTTCAGCTGCCGCATTGTCTTTCGTCCGATGACACTTGAATGCAAATTTCTGTGCCTGGGCCTCGGCCAGGGTGTCGAAGTATTCTACAGAAACGCGCCCGTCGACACTGCTAAGCGCGTAACCTTCGCCCAGATTGAAGTTCCGTAGTCCCGTGACCTGAAACCGGAGCCCCGATTCCCTGGTTTGGACCGCAGCCGCCATTTTGCGAGCATCGAAAATCTCCACCACCAGCTTTGCTTCTGCTACGGTTATGAGGTGGCTGCAAGTGTCCATAGCAAAGATCTTGCCCCTTAGTCGTTGCTCGTGAGGACACCGCAGCGTACGCGGATCAAAAAGAAGCAAGTTGCCGCCGAAGGTTGTGGCAACAAATGTTGTTTTGTCTAGGGGCCGGAAGCAATTGACGCCCTGGCTCGTGGACGTAGACACGTCTGATGTTCCTTCAACAGCCACGACGGGGTCAGACACAGACATGTTTTCGAAGTCCATGTGACGGATCGTGCCGTCCAAAAGCCCCAAAAACGTGGCTCGGTAAGGTGAGTGGGCCATAGAGAGAGCTGGCGATGGCGCCTGGAATCTGGCGATCGAAGACCGGCTTTTGTAGTTATGTAGCTCTACCTGACCATTATACGAGGCTACGAGAAGCGTGTCATCTGCCGGCACAGAGAAGCTCATCAGAGATACCGGCGCTCGAGCCAGAATTGGTAGTTCGACAAAGGGCATATCTCATGTGAAAGTTGTGAAGGGATATTACGGCTAAGGAATGGGTCAAAATTGGATCTTGGGGCGTGCAATGAAAAGTGGCCAATGTAATATGGGTTGTATAAAGACCGCGCGAAGAATCTTGCACTGGATTAAATTAATTCTGATCGTGGATGCTGACAGTATCCTGGAAATCGACGTTCCTCAATGTCCGATATTTGTTTCAGGTGGGGATTTCTAATAATGAATATAGTGACCTTGTACAATAATGTGAAGAGACATTTTGAAAGCGCGCGTGATTTAGGTAAACTCGGTGATGTGCAGTTCACGTCGCGGTTTTGGTATCGACGATAAAAAACAAAGGCAAGTCTTTGGTGTGGCTCAATATCGCGAGACAAGTAAGAGGTGAAACGATGCAAACGCTTGAGAAAACAAAGAGGTTTGAAGTTTCAATTGCCTTTGTTTGCCGCCAAGAGAAGCCCATAAATTTCGAAGCATATTAAAGTGAGTACTTTCTCAGAAACATCTCGTGAGACCCAATTAAAGGATCGATGTTGATGCATTCCAAGTAAAGTCTGAAGAAATTCACTTGGCCTGCTGCGGCGTACCAGTTTCCGCTACTCGAAAAATATTGGTTTTTCCCCAGTGTGGCCCCAGGTAAGTTTGCCGATTTGCTGTAGATTCTCAACGAAGGCTACTGCAAACCAATAGAACACCACTAGATCATTCAATCGTAGCATATGAGAAGTCATGAGGATTTCATAGATAATTTCCAATCGGATAAGCGGGCACTAGCTGATCTTGCAAAAAAAATCAAGACTTTGTCTCGTTTGCATTGCTTGGGTCTGAATCCACTTTTCGTGAGTGGGAGAAACAAAGACTTGTCCAAATGACCAGCACTTTATTGTGGCCGTTAACCAGCCCCTTTGGTTCAGACTTCCGGCTCAAATTTGTGGCAGAGTTCTGACTTGAGGAAGGCCTCTGACTTGAGGAAGGCCACTCGATTACGTGACACTTTCGCCAGCGGACTTGTTCGGCTTTGATTTGAGTGATTATGTGATGGCGAAAATGGCTCTTAAAATGGTATAAGTCATGGCCACTTCAGCAACTCCGACCTATCACGACGTAATGAAATATAAAACAAAGCATTTGAAACTCACTGCTTTCACCCAACCCATCACTGGTGCATGGTAGAGTCTTCCAGGTTATGTGTCATTGAAGTTTTTGAAGCACAAGGAAATTTCACTTTTGAAAAATGAAGATATCACAAGAGTCACAATGCATGTGGTTATGATGGAAGAACGCAGACTTGTGCCATTTTACCGGGCATGTGGGTTCTTGAGATCGCCACGGCCAAAAGAATACCACGATTTTTAAATATCAAAGCGCCGTTGTAGAATGGTTTTGAGGCTGCTTTTCAGTTTCAAATCTCGTCGATGCCCAATGAGATGGAAGTGGAGGATTAAATGGCCAAAAAGGGGAGGCCAGTAAATGTGGAGAGACGGATAAGAAGAAAAGCTCAAGCTCTATGTAATCATTCCGAGAACACTGATTCGAAATCTGAAGTTAGCGTATTGAGTCCCACACAAGATGGATTTCGAGGGAAGCGAGCAAGCTTGACTGATTCTAGGCGGTACCGAAGATGGACAGGAGTTGTTCGATAATCTTTCAATCCTATTATATTCCGATTTCATTTCAGTCTTCTCTTAACCACACGACGAACTCAATGACTGTTCACATTCATCTAGAGATCTTCATTTTTCAGATAGAGACAGCGCTGTCCCCACATTCTCATAGTTCACAGGATGGGAAATCTGATTCGGCACAACTGCTTTGTTCGTCAGCAGACGCAAAATAGCAATTTCGGCTGGGTCCTGGTCGGGCTCAGCCCATTCGTACGAGTCCCCGTGGTTTATCCAAAAGTCCAAGAACATCTGCTCTTCTTTCAAAGGTCTCCAGACCAACTTTCGCGTGTACAACTCTGACCGAAATTGGCGGGCCATCGAAGCCGCTGCATTGTCTACATTCTGAGTGCTGCCAAAATTGCTAGCTTCCGGCAGTTTCAACTCATGGTTATTGTGATCGAACATATCGCCAGAGGCTCTCAGCCGCACCTTGGAAATGTGGAAGTTTTTCACGTTGGTTTCATTATACTCCTCGAAGTACGTGACTATTTTGTTGACAAACGAAGCTTCATCCTGATGAAGGATCCGGTGTAATGGGCTCGTGTGTGGCCGCCAGGACACACGAGAAAGGTCCCCTACGCGAACATTCTTGAGAGCATAGAAAATCCCGAATCCCGAAGTCAACGTGATAGGTATGATTGGCCAATTCTTTAGGAGCTGGCAACAAAATGCCGAGAAGCTGGTTATATCGGCACCTATCATTGCCGTATACAAGACTGATGTCAATGACGCAAATACCAACAGGACAGAGCTTGTATTCAATAACCCCGAAAAGGTAATCTGCTTTAGTTGAGCCACGTATTCTGCGCTGTTGACTGTCTCGTCTACCAATTTGAAACATCCACTGAAGTCCTTGCGTCTGAGTAAGACATGCACAAGAGCCGTCACGGGCCCGAAGCAGGCGTGATTTTTCAGTTGAAGACTATCACCAAAATTCGCTTTTACAAGTTCAAACAGATTGCTTATGTCGCTTGATCTGTTAGTCGAAATATACGCCTTTACGACGTCTTCCGAAGCTGTTGCTAGGGCCCAATATTTACGAAGAAACATCCATAACTCGTCCTCTAGCTGTTTGCCTGGGACATTGAGCACGAGCCCCAAGTCTACGCCTGCAGTCTTATTTTTGATACGAGGATCGAGATTCCGATTTATACTTTGCAACTTACGATTCGCATAAATATAGTCCTGGAGATCGGCAGGCAGGTGTCTTTTCTGAGCGTGGAACTTGATGACTCGAGCTGTGAGTGTCTCATATGTGAGCGGGGCTTTTCCGAAGCTAGACTGCCACTTCCGACATGACATAGGCAATCTGGAGACAAATTAATGAAATGCAAGTTGAAGTTGGAGATGTATTTGTGAGAGCCATGCACGTGTTGCGCATCACGTGCTTCTTGCGCATTGCTCTGATTTCTTGCACGTTTTTTTTTTCATGTTATTTGATCAAAAGTTGAGTGGGGTATGGTCACGTGATCCCCTATCGCGCAGTGGACACAACCTGCGCGGAGCCGTGCAGTTGCAATTACAATACCTCATTTGGCTATTTTGAAAACAAAGAACCTCGCTCACTAGAGCCGGTTGTGATATTTTGGACCCCTGTATTTTTTACATTCTCACATCGTCTGGTTTCCTTCTCTCAAACGATCAAGATCGCTGGGCAGAGTCTAGAATATAATCACATCTTTTTCCATCCATCACACACATTTCTCACCACTTCCATTACGATTGAGAAATAATCTCGTTCTGGCTTTTTCACACATAATTTATTATCATTCCTTATAAAACAATTCTTTCATCCTCATTTTTCTATGAGCTCGGAGTCTGATAGAAGCACACCAAAAAAAGTAAGGGATTCCCTTGGGTGGCTCACCGAGCCTGCCAAAATACGGGAATTGAGTCCACGTGACTCAACAGCCTCGATGCTTTCGAACGATTCATATAACCCGTCAGAAGTCGGGGAGGCCATTGAACTTTCGGTCGTTGATGAGCAAAAAGGCCACGTTGGACCCGTCAAGCAGACGTACGTTCATAATTCATCCAAGTTGGGCGACATTGGTGGACTTTCAGGAGAGAAAGAAGTCGCAGAGGACGAAGATTCGTTGTTTTCATCTTCAACGGTCCATTTGGGACGGCTCGATACAATAAGAAGCACCCAGAATCCCAGAAACCCACCGGAGATAACCGTCAGTACGTCCATCGAAGAAGTCGTGCCCCCACGCCTGAGAAGGCGCCCGGTAAGCGAGATTATAACGTCTCTGGAATACTCTCAGCCAAGCCAAAAAGGCCATCGCCACAGGTTCTCTTTGAACATCAGCGATGATTTGGATAAGCTTATGGAGACTGCGTCCGTGCTCACAGATCCCAACAGTGATGAACCAGTCATGGATCTCGACAGAAATGTTTCCCGATCGACGTTTGCCAGTGTATCTAAAGATAGCTTTCAGACCGCAGACGACTCTTCACTCGAGGCCAAAGTGGTTCTTCCACAGCCACTACCTAAAGTTCCCAGACGGCCAAATGCTCAAAATCTCAGCCGTGCCAGGCAAGTCTCAGCATCTCACGCTCAAAGCAGAGCAACAAAGAACGAGCATGGGGACGTTGATGAAATCGAGTCAGTAAGCCTCTCGTCCGACCTGAATTCGGCCCGCACGTGGCAAGCAGACACACCAGAGAAAGGCGATGTTCTAGGGGAACCTGAAAAAACAGGGTTTGAAACACCAGTGAAATTAAAGCGGACGCTTTTGGCGCAAGAAACTGGTTCTTTTGCGCCTGGTCCAGCGCACAACACAGAGGACTTGTCTCGTATACCACCAACTGAATATGGTTCCCGTGTTGATGAAATACAACAACAAACGTTCGCAAAAAACTCTGCTTCAAATTCAACAGAGTCCGCAGAGCCAGGTATACTTCCGAACCCTCGACTTTCATCAGAAGAGCCTCAAGCCGCAAACACAGATCTGTTCTTGCCTCCGAACCACGGCAGCATCAACAGCACACAAAGCTGGACGCGGCTGATTGCACCAGCAAGCTCCAAGTATAGCACACCAGACCTCGAGAGCAATCGCCCAACTTTTGAGACGAGACGAGATACCCAGGTCACGTACTCAGATATTCCAGAGGCCGCACAGGTCGAGCCTGTTTCAGCTGCCAAGTCTTCACACCATTCGTCTCCAAAATCACGGGAAACAAGTGGCTTCACTTCCACACTCCCAGTCTCAAAAGAGCCGTCAGAGATCGATCTACAGAGAGAGAGAGTAAGCTCAAGATCCCAAAAAGCGATCTCAGAAAGTCAAGAAGGAGTCGAGCCGGAAGGAAAAATCATAAATACACTCGAAGACGATGGCTTTTCAGATATCGAGGAGCCGGTAGTGATCTCCCATCCGGCACGGGCGAAGTCCGTGAAAGAAAGCACCAAACTCCCGCGTCGTAAAGGAAGCAAACGCAAGACGCGCCGTTCGAAACAAAGAGACTCTGCCGATTCAGGTGCTCATCTCAAACCATTTTCCTACGATACGCTCGTGCACTTACTCGAAAGTATGAACGGGACAGTGATTGGCGAGGAATTCCAGCTGCTCAATCTTCCGATTCGTGAAAAACAACTCATCGAAAAGGTCATTGATCTGTTGAGCAGGTTGACTCTGGACATGGTAACGGATAAAAATAGGTTTGACATCGGGATAGAGAGACTAGAGAAAGCTCATCGTGTTCTTGAGGGCTTTTTATAAATGCAATAGCCAAAGTAATATTTTAAGCGGGTTTTCAAAGAGGAGATGGTCAAGAGAAGACAAGGCACGAGATTAAACAGAGGGATCTGATAATAATCGAGAAACCCTTATGGCTTCAAAAAGAGAAATTTGCAATTGAGGTCAAGCAGAAGTGCGGATGCACGCAAGAAATACGTGCCTCTTGGGCAATCAAGAGAAAAGATGAAAGGTATTATAAACTTGTAATAGACGCATCCTCAATTCGACCCAAAAGCTTGAGATCTTCTCACCGCGGATATTGCTATTTGAATCTGCTGGTACTCAGGTTAATTGAGTTTATATTTCACGTACAGTTGTTTCTTTTTTCATTTAGCTCTCCCGCATCGAGAGAAGATCGCGACATGCATGGCCGCAACTAAAGGATAGACTTGCTAAGGCGATGTCTTCTCGGGTAGCGTGCACAGTGCTATACGGCATTGCGAGCATTGCTCGAGATCTGTGACAAGCAGCTCGTTCTCCTGCAAAACAAACAATGGCGCACAGCGCAAGACTTATACGCACTCCCATTCCGAATACGGCAAGTCGACTACCAGATGCGGCTAGTGCTCAAGGCGAGACGTTATTTGGGGTCGATCTCTACATATATGAATAGATGATGGTATGAACAACAACACAAGCGTATTGCGAAGCAATAGATCACGTAACAATGATCACGGAGAAAAGCCGTTTACGCTGTTTTTTGTGACAAGGCTCATTCCCAGACTCACGCGCCGCCTTGTTGAAGAAAGCCGTGACCTTATTGGATGCAAGGCTTGTGAAAGGAGATTGAAAATTGTAACTTTCTGTATCTTTGCCCAGCAGCCCAGCCACCTAGGTTGGGGTCATACAAAATCCAAAATATATGGTCAAGAGAGAGGCTCGAGAGGCTCGAGAGGCGGAGTTGTGAATATACTTGGTCATTCTGGAAACGGACGCAGATCGCACGCCCGCCACTGGGCGTTGGAATTGCAGTGCAAATCTCTTAACCTGTTTCGCCTCCATTCTCATTCATTCTAACAATTTTGGTCACTTGAACAGTTTCAGACGTTGATGGAAGTTCAAAGCTCGACAATTTTCTGGAACTTCTGTTTTCTTCAACTTTGAGGATCCCGCGAAAGTGAAGGATCTAGGCTCTTGCCGTCTAAATTTTGTTATCTAGAGTCTGCGGCTCTGTGTTTCGCTCTCGAGCCCACTGCATTTGATGTCTAGATGAGCCTTGATTTGCTGGCTTTCCCGACGTATATGCAGTGATCCGTTTTCGGTGACCGAAGTGCAGTACTATTCCCAAACCCTATTGCTGTTGAACTCTGTAGCTTAGCGCTTTCGGTCTTCGAAACTGATTTTTTTCTGCTGAGTAATTTTTTGGTGGAGCAGGTTGTGTTTCCCGAATGATTGGCGACTGATTTGGGGCTGTCTACAGTGACTTACGCTCACAGGCGTGCAGTGCAATGTAATACATGCAGCGAGGCCTTCACGTCTGGTGATGCATGAGTCCGCCCTAGAAAAAAGCAAGGAGAGTGACATGGACCCGTCAAAACTCAAGATTTTGGTGAACTGTCAGAACGGTAAAACGGGAGTCTGAATCCTAATGTTAAAATTTAAGCCTTGCGCTGTTACAAAACATACTTTTTGGCTAGCGATAGCTGCCAGCATAGCCCCTTTCGAAAAGCCGACTCTGAAAACCTCACTATGAAAAGCTGGCAGTAACAATGGTGCTGAGCTCAAACAAGGGAGCCAATGTGCATGCCTCTCATCTTACATGCAAGAGATCATCTCTTGTGCATTAGGCGCGGATATCCGCTCAAACTCGAAAATGGAGTCCAGGGTCGTGTTTATCGATTTTTGAGTATATTTTTCGGTCTTGGAGATTAATCAGCATATGGTGAGCCCAAACCGAGCAGGACAGAGCCAGAATACCACGCCATCTCAAGCTTTTATGGACCCTGGCCTTGTAGGGCGGCAGCTTGCTCGGTGCAGACCTGCGCATACTTATACCTATATGCACTCCACTCATAGCATCACGCGCGTGAGTGATAAAGGCCGGCCCATTCCCGTCTTCCTAAATTCGGACCCAAAAAGATACAACAAGGACCTCCCTCCACGTGGAATTCAGCGCCCATATCATTCATCCTAACGGTGTTCCTGGCCTGTAGACCATTTTCCAAGGCCCATCAATTCCTAAATTCCCCAAATCGTCTTTATTCTCCGGCGCTTGTCTTTGTGCTTTTGTGCGGACCCGCTTGTTTACTCCCCGCCCTCTGTCTCGAAGTCCCGCCTTATCGTTGACTCTAGCCGCCCATATACACGGCTATTTCTCTTGCACACAACTGGATTAGAAACCTTTTTGAGGCCAAAACTTTCATCATATCTAAGTCAAAATCACAAAATCCGAACTTGTTTCCCTCTCGAAGACCCGTATATTCCTTGGAAATGTCGAGTCTAGGCTACGGATCCAAGAGCGGCTCGCCGAGCGGCGAGTACCCGCCGTTCATGGGCGCACCCATTTCACAAATACATCCGCATGACCAGGCAAAGAATCCGAATTTGCAGCAGCGAGAATTGCGTATCGAGGTACCCCGCTCGGCCGAGTCAGGCTCGCTTGGACGTCCCTTTGAGTTCCAGGACACAGATCTGGGCACGCCGCCGGACTTCAACAACATAACCCAGCTTCCGACGCCCGTCATGCCTTCTAGCACGTTCTCGGCACGGCTGCCGGTGAAACTCGATGTTCGGAAACGGAATGCAGACGGCGCTGCGCCGGCCAGAAACAGAATAGTCTCTGCATTCGAACCAGAGCCCCCTGGATCGCCCGTGCTGGCCTCGGGCCTGCTGCAAACGCGACACCTTTCCAACCCTGGATTCCCCGTGCTGGTTGCGGGTAACGACATCCCGCTGCCGCCGCTGGAACTCGACCAGGCGGCCTGGAAAGGCCGGATTTTGCTTGCACCCACCTTAAACAAGTCTTTTGTGTGCGACGATGTGGTGGGGTCCGGTGCTTTCAGCACTGTCGTTCGCGCACACGATACAGCCGAGCCTGCGCTGGCGGTAGCGGCCAAGATTGTTCTGTTTCCGAAAGACGGATGCACCAATGTGTCCAGTTTCAGGTCTTTCGTCATCCGAGAGCTTGGGATCTTGGCCAATGTCAGCCACCCATGTATAATCCAGCTTCTTGACTACAACGTGAGCCCGCCGATCTCGCGGGCTGAGATCAGAGCCTCTTTTGAGCTGGGTGGGCGCACACCTGATGGGGAAAATCTCATGGGTACTGAGAGCTCTCAGCAGCAGTTTTTCTTGAACTTTTGCCCAGGTGGCAACTTGTTCACGTGGCTTTCCACCCATTACCATATCCTGAACCGGCTGCTCGGTTTCTGGAGGCTCATGTCCCGGGTTGTCGCGGAGTTAGTGGTCGCCGTGGCCCATATGCACAAACAGCTCGTCATTCACCGCGATCTCAAGCTCGAAAACATCTTGCTAAATGACAGCTTCCAGGACTTCAAGCTGACTGAAGATCCACGGCTTTCTGTGCTCCCGTTCTCCACCATCACCGACTTTGGGCTCTCAAAACGGCTTGTTCTGGCAGATCAACTTCTATCCACAAAATGCGGATCCCAAGATTACGTGAGCCCCGAGCTACTCATGGGCCTCCGCTATAGTGGCAAGCTTTTGGACGCATGGGCGCTTGGCGTGCTTGTCTACAGCATCATCGAGAACAGACTCCCGTTCGACTTGCCTCCGCCTGAGCTCTTGCAGCTGTCGGGTATCTCGCCCTCGGTACTCAGACGCCGTCGCAGCAAGCACGCTCCTGCTCATCGCATCGCCATGATTGATTGGGATTGGTACCGCGCATTTTCCATGCAACAGGATGATGATTTGGACGCAGAATCTAAAACCATCATACTGAACCTCCAGAAACTTGTCGAGACGTTCTTGGTGCGTAAGGAAAAGCGCCCAACCGTGGAAAGTGCTCTCGAACTGGAAGAGTTCGAGTGGATTAAAGCTTGTGTACCAAGCCAATTCTGCAGTTGAGCGGTGCTTTTGTTTGTCCAATGCTATCTATTCAATTTTTCGGTGTTCCCGGCTTTTTTTTTTCATTTCATGCCTTTACAAGATAGTGGGACTGGGTTCATACACTTGGGCATTTATTCGAAGCAACTGCTATTCGCCGCCAAGAAGAGGAGGTTACTGCCATTCATGCCAAACTTGCTATGCATATATAAAAACATTGCTAATACTCTATTAAAAGAAACGTTCCTTTCTCTCCTATCAAATTGTACAAAGACCTGCTTGTGAGTCTAAGCAAGTATGAAAAGTAAACATCGTTTTCATTCCACATGCTTTCGCCTGAAGTACACGCAAACGGCAATTGGAAGCCAAAGGCTCTACGAACGTGTCGGTTGAAACTCATCGCATATATAAGTTTTTTTTTACATTTTTTCTGTTTTTTAATCTTCTTTTCGTCGTAGTCCACAGGCTTGCGTCTTTTTATTTTAAGACAATCTTTCAGAATGGGCACCTTGGATGTGGTGACAAAGGGAATCAATGGGAAACAAAGGGGATAAGGCTTTTGGCTGAGCTTGCCCTTTTATCGTTATTTGAGGCCAGTGTTTTTTTCTGGACGATCTACAGAAGCCTTCTGACTCAACTATAAAATCTTTTCTGGATCCGGATTGCAGTATTTTTGCGTTTATGGCTCTCCGAATTCTCAACAAGTTCAGAAACCTGTAGAAACGATCGAATCGACTTTTGGAACTTTACAATTATCTCATTTGGGGCAAAAAACCGAAGAAACCCAACGGAATACCATAATTTGGCAAGCTTTTAAACACATGTAACTGGAAATACATATTGAGACGAGGCCACTTTCCTTTCTGATCTGAAAGCTCACGAGCGCAAGCCAGGTGGTCGCGTGATTTTTTTTTTTTTTATTTGGAGCGAGGAACTTTTAAGAGACTCTGGGAGAAAAAATGATTTCCAATACTTCAAAGAAAAAAATCGAGGAGCAACGGAAAAATATTAGATCTGAGAATAAAAAAAAAAAAAAAAATCACAGACCTCCTGCTATTTCCCACCCAGCCTGCTCATAGATGTCTGTTATGACGGTCACGCGATAGCGTAGTTACCTGAGCTTGCCGCTATCGGTCTTGAAGACTGAAAGGAAAAAGGCTCAAACTTAGTCCAAACAGCCACCTATCAGGCAATTTGAAAATTTCTCGGCAGATATCTTCGAAAACTTTAGAACAAGAAAGAACTCACTCTGACACATAAAACAATCCTCGTCATCTCTAACATACTCACGAGCCATATCTAAACTATTTCCGTACGAATAATTTCCGAGCCTCTGCAACCTGGTTCTACGCCCTAGGGCCATGCGACTTTTCTCAGTGCAAACTGAGAGCTATCAATTGTTATCAAGCCATGACTAAGCCGTACCCCATTTTTTCTTGGACGAACGTAGTTCTTTTCGGCGGAGGCCAGGCACAATGAATGTTTTTTTTGTTTAAAAAAAAACTATACTCTTCCAAAGTATTTTGTGCAGACCCCGAAGTATATTTTCCAGGATAAGAACACCGTAGATCCACCGCATCACGTGGACCCGTGGAGCGCTCATATTTCACATCACGGTAC